>PISX010020150.1:0-36465 GCA_004024625.1 Mellivora capensis
TCCCTAAATCTCCTTAGTATATTAGTCTATATACTATACCTGATAAGGTGACGTCATTTACTCTATAGGCTCATTTTTGGACTTGAATCCAAGTGTGACTTCTCTAGCACTTTCTGTTACTTTACAAAAACTCTTTGAATCCAGAGGAAAGTTACTTATACATCTCCAGGCTATGGTATAGGTCCCTCACAAGTCACTGTTGTAGCTTGTTTTCACCATCTTGAAGAGACGTGATTGGTAAACACTGTTTACACTGTCTCGTCTATATCATCGTGTTTAGTTGGCTGGGGTGTAAGTCAGGCAACCCCGAAGGAATCTAAGCAAGTTTTGTCATTTTGCATTTCACATGGTTAAGGTTTCCCAACCCAGAGAAGCAGAATTTACTGCTCTATGGCTTTCCTTCAGGTCAGTGACTTTTGTTTCATGAACATACTGTCATCTCAATATTTGTGTCCACCTTTATGATTCTGAGAGGAAGTTTAAAAATAATGCTTGCTGGTGCACCTGGGTGGCTCAGTCGGTTAAGTAGCTGACTCTTGAATTTGGCTCAGGTCATGATCTCAGGGTCATGAGATCAAGCCCTGAATTGGGCTCTGTGCTAAGCATGGAGTCTGCTTAAGATTCTCTCTCCCCCCAGGGCGCCTGGGTGGCTCAGTGGGTTAAAGCCTCTGCTTTCGGCTCAGGTCATGATCCCAGGGTCCTGGGATCGAGCCCCACATTGGGCTCTCTGCTCCGCAGAGAGCCTGCTTCCTCCTCTCTCTCCCTGCCTGCCTCTCTGCCTACTTGTAATCTCTGTCTGTCAAATAAATAAATAAAAATCTTAAAAAAAAAAAAAAAGATTCTCTCTCCCTTCCCATCTGTCCTGCCCCATATTAAAAAACAAAACAAAAAAACCCCCAAACAATGCTTGCTGCTTTTCACCCATGCTCTCTCGTGCTTCTCTTCATAGCACATAAGATAGGAGACACACTGGGTTTCCGGTAGGTAAAGGAATTTTACTCTCTTTTTGCCTTTTTGAGCAGCACATAGCTACTGTGATATATATACAGTGATATATCACTGAAGACCACAGTTAAGACCTCATTTTCACAAGATATTGATATTTTAATGTACCTACAATATATTACCTATCTATCTATCTATCATCTATCTGTTTTCCAAATCCATACAGTGTCCTGGTTGAAGGTAACCAGTAATAAGATTCTGAGTGGAGACTCTGAGGAAAAACTCTTACTTATAAAATGTAAAAACTTGGGGTGCCTGGGTGGCTCGGTGGGTTAAATCCTTTGCCTTCAGCTCAGGTCATGATCCCAGGAGCCCAGCATTAGGCTCTCTGCTCAACAGAGAGCCTGCTTCTCTTCCCCTCTCTCTGCCTGCCTCTCTGCCTAATTGTGATCTCTGTCAAATAAATAAATAAAACCTTAAAAAAATAAAACATAAAAACTTAATTCAGTTGTAAATTCGAAAATCCTGGTACCTTCCTGCTTCGTCTCCTGGCACCTTCTTGCTTTGGTCTCTGCCTTCATGGTTTTTAGGGACATGAATTCCTAGAACATCAGAGCACACCCATTTTCAAATATTAATGTCCCAATTTACCTCAAAGCTAAATATAAATTTAAAAATATTATGCTTTTGTTGTTGTTAATAGTGGCTTCACCACCTGGGTCAACACACTGAAATCTGGGAATTGAAGGACTATCTCTGCTCATCAATTTTTCATCTTAATTAGGGTTGTCATATTTAGAAAACAAAGATTCAGGACACCAAGTTAAATTTGAAGTTCACATATATAATGGGTAGTTTTTGAGTGTGGGTATGTTCTACGCAATATATGGACAAGTATTGCATGGGACATACTTTATACTATTGTTCTTTGTGTATCTGAAAGTCAAATGTAAAGGTATTTTTTCTGGTTACTTTCACCTTAATGTAACCAAATAATCCAATTAAAACCAGTCTTCACTCTGCCTTTTCCTGGCCACTCTCTGATTCTGAAATTTTGAATGAATAAAGGATTGCTTAGCGTATCACACCAAGAATCCCACAAATTCAGTATTGTTGGCATCTGCAAATAGAGGTAGAGGTCTTAAAAAAAAAAAAAGATATAAAAAAGCAAATCTGACTTCTTCACTACAGCAATTCACATTTACAATTCTTTCCCAGTTCACCCTAACGCAAGTTGTTAGCACATGATATTTTGCAGCTGGTTGGGCCAGCTGTTGTGATCATGATTCAGGTGGGGATAGAAGGACATTTACAATTTTTGTATCAGAGTGCCTTCGCAAACCCAGATAAGTAAATATGTGGCAAGCAGGTGATGCAAGGAACCGACGAAAGAGTTGAGAACAGACAGAATCTCCTCATTTGAGCAAATGTAAAATGCAAAATCTATTCTGTGGTGTAAAATTCTGGAATGTAGTTCCTGCCATTTGCTTTTCCCCAGGTGGGATATTTTATGCCTTTAGAATGCAGATATGTGAGGTTTATATTACCTCACAGTGTCTTTGCAAATGGGACATCAGGGCCACTCAGAGGTATAAATGTGTCCACCAAAATGGTCAAATTACTAAATTATCCTCCTGATTCCCATGTTCAGCCTCATTTTCTGAGTCATAAGTTAGGAGAACACAGCCATTACTTTTGAAGTTTCCACTGTTAAGTGTCCAGACCTGAGGCACTCAGGACTGTACCTCCCACCAAAGTACGGTCTATAATTACTTCAGAGACACCACTTAGGCCCTGCTCTTCTTCTGTCAGGGGCCTGCCATGTTATTGTGCTTTGTACTCGAAGGCTAATGACTAAATCTCCTGGCAGGGCCACTGGGGACCACGGGTAAAATTAAACCATCATTGCTGTAACACCTCTGGAACTGGGTTCAACTTCTGACATCTGTTGAACGAGGCATTCTTTTTGAAAAGTTGCTCATTTGAAGTCTTTTCCAAAAGCAATACAAATGTCTTTCAATTTCACTCTCAACTCAGAGTAAAACAATTTTTTTTTTTTCCTTTCTGAACCAACCTTCATCTTTCTGAAGAGCTCGAGGAGGTCCAGAAATAATTCCTGTGGAGCTTCAGTGTGCTCAACCAGGACACTTGGAGGACAGGGAAAGTACCAAGGCACTACTTGTGGAATGAGTTCTTGGCCAAAATGAGTTGATTTCCACCTACACTTGAGGAGGACCAGGGAGTTACTCTGTTTTCATGGCCATTGCTAATTGTATCATCCCTGGGATGTGACCACAGTGTCATGGAGATGTGTAAGAAGTAAAGGTCTTATTCTTTAAATATTGTGTGCGTACCATAAAGCCTTTTGTCACTTCTCATTAGCTACCAAATAATGTTCCAACTCCTTAGCCTGACTTTTAAGAGCTCTGAGGATGTTCAGAGTTGGTCCATAATGACCTTTCAGCAAGACAATCTTTCATTGTGAGGAACTGCCCTGTACATATTTAACACACATGGCCTTCCTGTCACTCTGACAACCAGATGTTTCCAAATTCTTCTGTGGAGTTGGTAATGTTCCTAGACAGAATGACCCTTTCAGAGCATGGCCTCAGTTTACCCTTCCCATCCATTGTTCCATTGAGTGAGTACTATGCTCCAGATGTCACATTTACTATTTGCTGCTGTGAAGATTAAAGGGGATAAATTAATAAAGAAACTCATACACTCTTTGCACCAAGTAAGAGTTCTGTATGTGCAAGATCTCGTCTGTAGTTACATCAAGCTTGTGCATGACTTTGCTCTTGCTTTCATTCCCTCCATCTGGGCAGGACACCCTCTTGTGATCTCTGAAAGTCCAAACACTGCCTTCTTTGAGGTACAACTTAAATAACATGTGAACTCTCTCTTAATCTCCTAATTTTCTAAGTTTTTCACCGCTAGTCTTCTTTGTTAGGCATTCAAGGACATAGCTGAAAAGACAAATGAAATCGTGTTTCCTATGCAGTTGCAATGACAAAGAGAAGTCTAGGTTTCAGGGGTGGCAAAGGAAGGTTCTTCAGGGAAGGTTTTCACAAAAGCAATGCTTGGGTCAAATTTTGAAGAAGGCAAAGGGTTGATTGGATGAGAAGTGAGATGGGAAGAATATTCTAGCTAAAGGGGATAATTATGAACAAAAGCATGGTGGTGGTAGTTCATTTTGGTGGAAGTAAATGGAGCATAGAGAGAAGTGTTGGGAAATAAGGCAGGGAATGTAACCAGGAGCCAAATCACAAAGGGTATTATGTGATGCGCTGTGGAGTTTGGACTTCATTCTGCAAGTCACGAGAGTAGCTGAAAGATTTTATTTCACATATTATCTTTTTCTGCCTTACAGTATAATTATATATTTATATGCACATTTTTCCATACTTGACTTTTTCTGCTGCATGGACAGTCTATATTTTCTGTTTTGAATTAATGAATGAATGAAATAATGAGCATTTTAGAATTTTTTTCTTATCCAAAGAATGCTGATTCATTTGTTTCATTTTAATAGAATGATGGGAATTTGGGGTTTATCTTTAAGCTTATTTAGCAAGCAACTTTTTTGTGTGTGAGCAGTTGGCTTCCAGTTACTTTGGTATTGATGGTCAGTAGCATCATTTGCTCTTTGTTCTATTATTCATTTTCATATTCATAACACAGTATGTTGAATAGCCAGTAGTCCCCTGGGCAATGACAAATCAAAGGTAAAAACAGAGTGATTATAAATTAGAACCTAAAACCCATAGAGCTACCCCTTCTTTCTTTGGAGAACATCTGAATCCTAGGTAATCCTGTCACTCTGGCCTGAAGGCGAGCCAACTCCCGCCAAATAGCTTCAAGAGAGGCAGGGAGGCTCCTTCCTAGAAAAAGACTTTGTCTTCATTCCCCAATCTGTCAACATTTACACCCTGGCTTATCACAGCTGACAGAAAATTGGAGGAGAAATATTTTCAAGTCCTCTTGGGCCCTCAGGCTCAAGAGCAAGCAGATTCCTCCATTCCAAAGGAGCTGAAAATTTGAGTGATGAATTATCTTTGTAGAACATAAAACAAGGCACGTTTCTGTCATCCGTCCATCCATACTCACTCACTCACTGTGGTGCTCATTTTCCTCTTTATTAGGAAGGGGGAAATGTAGAAAGTCACAGGGTTCTGGTTCAAGAGGAGGAGTTAAGTGTGAAATTAGCCTTACACAAGCCCTAGGGCTTCTGGAAAATCCTGCTGGGAAGAATTTTTATAGCTCTGATGGTCAAGATTAATTAAGCTGATTTCATGTTTATATTAAACTCACATAATGAGGTGAAACTTTCGAAGAAGTGCCAAATTTTGACCAGGCCATAAACTTGTTTTACCAGCTTCTTCATTCGTTAATTTAAATGAATAGAGGGAAAAAAAACCCCAAAATCAACATTAGAAAGAATTTCTGCCCACGTTGAAGATCTCCACAGATCAGTGATGAAAGTGATGCTCTCTTGTTTGTTACAGCTTCCCTGCTCTTTTGCATTCTGTGATATGGAGGGAGATAATGTGTGAGCAAGAGCAAAGAGAGAAAGCACCAGAGGATGTAAGGCATGTGTTATGTAATGCCATTTGGGCTATTTAAAACCGGCATGACTTTCCGATGCAGAGGCTTAGAAAAACTGGTTAAGAGTTTACTTAAATCCTGCCCCAATCTGATCTCATACAACACATCGTTATGCCACATTGACTCATTTATGATCCTGAAACGGGGATGGTCTCCTGTTAATATTATGGCCATTACATGTCAGCATTACTTTGAGGCAGAGTTTCTCAGCCTCAACACTATGGACATACTGGGCTGGATAATTTTTGTTGCAGGGGCTGTCCTATGCCTTATGGGATGTGCAGCGTCATCCCTGGCTTCTACCACTAGACAGAGTAGAAACCTCTCTCCCTACTACCTGTGAAGCCTTGACACTCAGAGATGTCTCTGGACGTTTGACATGGTGGGCAAAATCCACTGTTTCAAAATGTATTGCACTTAAGCATTCATTCACTAAATAGAATGAGAGCCGTAAAGAAGTTAAGACATCTACCTCTGCAATTTACATATCTGTATCATTAACCACCATCCACTGTCTTTCCTTCCACAACCACCATTTAGCAAGAAGCTAGTTCAAAACAAAGAAGAATACCCAGCAGTCACTGTTTTGAGGTGCTAACAGCCCCTAATGGAAATGCTGACCAATAGTTAAGTGAATCAACTATTACGCTGACATCCGAATATAGACTAGGTTCCGTTTGCAGATGGACATGTGCCACGAACTAAATAGCACATATCAGCAAGTTCTGGAGCAAAGCTCAGCCCCAAAGAGGGTCTGGACACTGTAAGGTTTGGTTCGGTGTGTTGCTGTCATTGTATAATAAATTGTGTATAATAAATCCAAGATTGTATAATAAATTATGAGGGGGTCGTAGATATTTTGAGAGTCAGCTCCTCCAAACGATAAGGAAAGCCTCCTGCTTTTTTGTTTCTATCTTGGCCACTTTCTAAGAGGACTTAAGGTTTGTTTTTTTTTTTTACAATAAAAGCATCATTAATAACTTTTTGACTTTTTCTACTGTCCCCGGGGAAACTCATGCAAGCCTGTGACTTCAAAAATCACTTCTACATTATGATTGATTTTTCTTCTGTGTCCAAAATACTTTTTTTAAATTGAGATATAATTCAAACATCATAAATCGTATATAACTTCACAAACATAAATTATATGTTTTTAAAAGTGCATAATTCAGTGGGTCTTTGCATATTTACAAGGTTGTATAACAATCACCACTGTCTAATTTCAGAATGTTTTCATTACCTCAGAAAGAAACCCTGTACCTATTAGCAATCCCACCCCAATCCCTTCTCCCAAGCTTCTGGCAACCACTACTGTACTTTCTGTCTCTACATTTGTCTGTTCTGGACACGGTTTAAATAGAATCCAACCGTACGTGGATGTTATGGTCTGCATGTGGCCTTTTTAAATTCATATGTTGAAACCTAACCACAAGCTGATGGTATTTGGAGGTGGAACCTTCAGGAGGTCATTAGGTCATGAGGGTGGAGTCCTTGTGAATGGGGTTAGTGACCCTTACAAAAGAGAGCCCGGAGAGCTCCCCTGCCACTTCCACCATGTGAGGACACAATGAAAAGACAGCTGCTTAGGAGCTGGCCTCTCACTAGACACTAAATCTGCCCATAAATTGACCTTGGATTTCCCAGGTTTCAGAACCTTGAGAAATGAATATTTGTTGTATAGAAGCTACCCACTTGGTGGTACTTTGCTATAACAGCCTGAACAGACCAAGCAAGCGGCCCTTAGTGTCTGGCTTCTTCCATGTATCACTGTATTTTCGAGGTCAATTCTGAGCTCAAGACCTATTTCTCCAACCATTCGTTTCCCTGGCTTGCCTTAATCTCTCCCTTCTTGGGGCTAACAGAACACATCACCTGCCTCTCAAACTATTCCTGTTCTTTGTCTCTAGCACCCTGTTACCCAAACCATTAGGCCTGGAGACTGTCACACGCATCTTTTTTCCCTCACTGACAACATCCAATTGATCAACAAACTTCATCCACTTACAGTGCCTGTGCCTTACTTCAGATCCTCACGATCCCTCCCCTATCCTGGTTTATGGGCCCCTTAGCCAGGCATCTTGTCTTCAGGATCATCACAACCCCATCCATTCTTTACAGTCCTTCTGTAGTGATCTTCCAGCTGTCCCCTGCTTAAATCCCTCCGTGGTTGCCCTTTGCCCTCTGGCACAAAGCTCAACCCCTCAGCATGGCAAACCAGGCCTCTTCTGATCTGGCCCTTTCTACCTCTTCAACTGTTTCCTCACTCCTCCTCCCACCTTCAGCCCACACTTCAGTTATGACAAACCTTGTGCACTTTCTCAAATGCCTTGTGTGTTTTATCTCTGTCTTTGAATATACGCTGTTTCTTTGGGATGACGGTAGTTCTCCTTCTCCAGGAAGCCTGCTCTCTCATCTTCCGCCCTCAGTCTGAGCAGGAGCTCTTCTCCTACACTTCCTGTGTCACAGAAGTCATCACACTTCTACTTTCTGTTTCCTACCTGTCCCTCTCTTTACATTGTGAGCCCTTTGATGTGGGAATTGCACCTTCATATTCGTCTGCCAGGGTGGCATAAGAAAATACCACGGAATGGGTGGCTTACACGCAGAATTTTTTTTTTTTTTCAATTCTGGAAGCTAGAAGTCCATGATCAAGGTGTGGGTGGGTTTGGTTTCTTCTGAGGCTTCTCTCTTTGGCTTGTGGATGGCCATATTCTTGCTCTGTTCCCCACAGACCATCTTCATGGTCATCTTCAACCATCCATGTTCTGTCTCTGTGGTCTGTGTCATAATCTCCTCTTCTTATAAGGACACCAGTCATATTGGATTAGGGCCAGCCAAAAGGCCCTGTCTTACCCTAATTATATTTTTAAAGGCCCTATCTCCAAATAGAATCCCATGCACAGGTACTAGGAATTAGGTCTTCAATAGATGAATTTCAGGGAGATACAATTCAGACCGGAGCAGCCTTCCATTTTCACTTTGCCAACACCTACTCCTAAAATGGAGTCACAATAGGTATGAAAATGAATGAAAGAGTATAAGATTCAAGGTCACTGGAAAAGAAAGTGATCAGAAAGGAGGAAGGGTGGAGAAGACAAAGGAAAGTATACATAAGAAATCATACCAGAACCCCAAGGTAATGATGTTGCTAAATCTTTGCATCGAATTGGTGCCGGGCTCAATTCTGACTTTCTGAGGCCAGAGGAATAAAGGAAAACACTAAGAATTATGTTATACACTACAAAGGATTAATTTAAACATCAAGAGTTAATAAAATTTAGAGAGAGAGATGTATTTTATAATTTTAAATTTCTTCCTTTTCGTTAACGGTACTCACCTTTACCATTTCCTTTTGGATTTTTGGATTGTGTTTAAATGTAGAGAACTAGAAAAACTCTGTGTTCTGGGATTTTTAAAGCTAGTTATAAAGCTCAATTTCAGTTATTTACTTGGTCAGGTGGGGGCATAAAAATAAGTGATATTTAATGTAATTCAATAAAATTCACTTCTAAAAACAACTTTATTATGCTTAGTATAAGCCACATTTTCTGTTTCCACCCTCGGTATGATTAAATCCTCCCACTGAGGATTTAACATTGACATTTGAGAGGAATTGATAGAAAACTAGATCATGATAGGAAACAGTTCATTAGCCTGTGCTTTGTTTTCAGGAAAGAGCACTTACATAAGGTTGTGTCTAATTGAAGGGCTCAGCAAAGGTCTTTGGTTCTGAGTGCCATTGACAATGAGAACCAGAGATACTTCAAAGTGGTCTCATGTGACTCTTAATCCATCCAGAGCTTAGCTTCTTCCTCCAACAGATGTGGACGCTGGACCAGGATCTCTAAGGGCGAGTCTAGCTCCGTTCTTCTGAAATTTTATGGCTCTGACATCACCATCAATCATTATTGCCAACATTAATTGAATAATTAGCACATGCCCAGGCTGTGCTGAGTGGGCACTTTGTATGCATTACTTAATATGATGTTCATTGCAAAATGCGGTAGGGGCTATTCTACCTTTACAGATCAGATGACTGGAGTTTAGAGCATCAGTAACTTATAGCTGGTAAATTGAGATGCTTCCAACTGAATGCTGGTCATGTGGTTTTGTGTTATGATTATAAATTCTAACCACTATATTATACCACCGAGCTTTAAGCATTTGGCTAGTACTGGGCTTAGACTGGGTTGTTAAAGCAGAGTTGAGCAAAACATGTCGCAGTTACTATGGTGGTAAGACAATCCGAAATGATAGAACTTTAGAGGTCCTAATGTCCAAGGCCTCCAGGAACCCATCTGAGGTCAAAGTTAAGATCATTCAGCTTGCTGCAGAAAGGAGATGCATGGAGGAGCTGTGAAGCATCCCAATAAGAGG
Source organism: Mellivora capensis (assembly GCA_004024625.1). NCBI lineage: Eukaryota > Metazoa > Chordata > Mammalia > Carnivora > Mustelidae > Mellivora > Mellivora capensis. Next base: position 9,931 of record PISX010020150.1, read on the forward strand.
GAGTGGGGAAGTCACCTACTACTGAGTCTGGGCTGTGCTGACTGGTTCTAAGAAGGAGCTATTATGGGTTGAACTGTGTTCCTATAAAGATATGTTGATATCTTAACCCCTACTACTTCAGAATGTCATCTTATTTGGGAATAGATTCTTTACAGAGGTAATCAAAGTTAGGTCATTAGGGTGAAACCCAACCCAATATGACCAGTATCCATATAAAAAGGACAAATGTGGACATGTATGGAGGGAAGACAACAAACCAAGGAATTGCCAAAGACTGCTGGGAAACACCAGAAGCTAGAAGAGGCAAGAACATGGCTCTGGTAAAACCCAGGAGCCTCCAGAACTGTCTGTTGCTTTAAGCCCTGAGTTTGTGGGACTGTTACAGCAGCTCTAGCAGGTGAGTATAGGGGTTGAGGGGGCTGAGCCCAGTTTTGGATTGCTGTTAGTTCAGCAAATGGATATCTCAGTGAACTTTTCTCAAGGATGGAAGGAAGAGGGGAGAACTGGGAATGTTGATTATAAGGAAACATTGATCATTAATTTTTTTTTAATTTTTAAAAAGCTTTTTTTGAAATTCTAGGTAGTTAACATACAGAGATATATTAGTTTCAGGTATACAATATAGTGATTCAGCACTTCCATATGTCACTAGGTACTCATCATGAAAAGTGCACTCCTTAAGCTCCAACACCCATTTAACCCATTTCTCCCCACCAACTTCCCCTCTAGTAACCATCAGTTTGTTCTCTATAATTAATAGACTCTCTTGGTTTGTCTCTCTCTCTGTTTTTTCCCCTTTGTTCATTTGGTTTGTTTCTTAAATTCCACACACAACTGAAAACATATGGTATTTGTCTTTCTCTAACTGACTTATTTTGCTTAGCATTATACTTCCTAGTTCCATCCATGTTGTTGCAAATGGCAAGATTTCATTCTTTCTTATGGTTGAGTAATATTCCATTATATACATACATATATATATGTACATATATATGATACCTTTTCTTTATCAGTTCATCAGTTGATGGACACTGAAGCTGTTTCCATAAATTAACCATTATAGATAATGCTGGTATAAACATTGGGTGCATGTATCCCTTTGAATTAGTGTTTTTGTATTCTTTGGGTAAATATCCAGCTGTGCAATTGTGCAATTGTTTGTCATAGGGCAGTTCTATTTTTAACTTTCTGAGGACACTCTGTACTGTTTTGCATAGTGGCTGCACCAGTTTGCAATCCCACCAATGGTGCATGAATGTTCCTTTTAGTCCATATCCTTGCCAACACCTGTTTTTTCTTGTGTTACTGATTTTCTCCATCCTGGCAGGTATGAGGAAGTATCTCATTGTCATTTTGATTTGCATTTCCCTAATGGTGAGTGATGATGAACATCTTTTCATGTGTCTGTTGGCCGTCTGGAGGTCTTCTTTGGAGAATTGTCTGTTCGTGTCTTCTGTCCATTTTTAATTGGATGATTTGTTTTTTGGGTGTTGAGTTGTATTTTGGATACTAACCCTTTGGATATGTCATTTGCAAATATCTTCTCCCATTCCACAGGTTGCCTTTTAGTTTTGTTGATTGTTTTCTTCATCCTGCAGAAGCTTTTTATTTTGATGTAGTCCTAGTAGCTTATTTTTAGCTTTTGTTTCCCTTACCTCAGGAGACCTTTGTAGGAAACAGTTGCTATGGCTGATGTCAAAGAGATTACTGCCTGTGTTCTCTTTGAGGATTTTTACGGTTTCAGGGTCTCACATTTAGTTCTTATTCCATTTGAAATTTATTTTTTTAGAGCACTGATCATTAAAAAAGAAATAATTTTTGGCCATTTTGCAACTATTTTGTGGTTTTGCATAGGTTCTGTTAGAAATATTATTGATGTTCTATTAGGAACATTCCAGTCCTGTAGGAAACCCAATAGGGCTGATTTTTATTTTATCAAGTTTTATCTTTAGAGTGATATTTTTATTTTAATTATTTGTTTAAAATTTTTTTTACTGTTCTCAATGTGTCTTTTAAGTAGTTTTCTTAAAAAATCCATATTCCAAGTGTTCTTAAACACCTCTCTACATGTGTTACAGATTGAGTATAGCTTCCAATCATTGTAAGTGGTAATATAAAATTTCCTTTTAATGTAATTTCAGCTAAAGAAAGATTTTAAGGGCATATTAACACAGTGGTCCTGGGTATGGCAAAAATTATGAAAGTAGTGCCCAAATGATTGAAGCTTGGGAAAAATTATGTGGCAGGATGGCTTCAGGTTTCTACTGCTTTGAAATAAAAAGAAAAGCTGGATTTTTATTACATGAATTCATTTGCAAATGTTGAGAACTTACATATATAAACCCTTCTACTTGTTTATGTAGAGGTTGTGGGAATAGAGAACAAAGGTAGGAAAAACACAAGTGGTATCAGGAATTAATGCAGTCCAAAACATTAACTTTGTTTATATACACTGAACATAAAGGCCTGGCTTCTTCTTCTTTTTTTTTTTCCTTTCTTTTTTTTACTTTGTTATGAATTTGTGATTTTTGTCTTGGGCTAAAAAGATCTTGTTTTGGGCAAGAAACTTCATGTTAGGCCAAACTTTATTTAAAAATAAGTTGTGTTAAACTAGATAAATGACCAGTTTTCCTTCTGACTCAATGATATATTTCTTTTTAATTCTAAATCCCCTGGAAGAATCAAAGATCCTTTTTGTTCTATGTACTGTAATGTGAACCAAAGTATATAGTAGGAAGTTATTTCTCTCCTAAAACTCAGCTGGCGGAGTTGGTGGCAAGGGTGGACTTGAGAAGGACTGAAGTGTCTTGATAATAGTCACCCAGGATAAGGTGAAAATAGATTGGGAAGAGAGTTATGGAAAGGGAAGCTGACCAAGGTATCAAGTCATCTACCACTAACTTTTGTCTAGGACTGGCCAAGCAATGAGGAAAGCATGTGTTGATCCAGACCCCCTTGCTCCCCTCTGTACATGCCTTGTGGCCACTTATTTCTAACACTGGCTAGACCTGAGAGTTCCATTATTGACCTTGGCTTCTAGGTAGGCAGGTTTCAAGGGCCTGCTTGGAAATTCACTTGTAAGGTGTAACACTTTTCATGCACTACACCTCCTATTTACAACTGTCTTTTTGTAAGGGGTCTTGGTAGCATGGCCCATTCATAAATTTAAATTTACCTGTCCTTATACAAGTCCTAAATTATGATGACAAACTATGAACAAGTACCGATGGGGAGAAAACATTGAGGGAGGCAAAAATTGTATGTACTTGATTCTTCTAATTTTTTTCTTAATTTTTCTTATAACTTCTTGATATCATTAGTCATGCCCTTGAATCTAGAGACTTAGATGACATCAACCACAGGAGAGTTCTCTTCATCTCTCACATGGCCTCGCTATTATTTTAAATTTCTAATTTCAAGTGGACAGAAGTTATTAATTTATTTTTTCACTTGTTTTATTACAGCATAATTTGCATACCATTTAATCTCACCTATTGACAAATGCATACAGTTGTATAATCAACACATTCACAGAACAGTTTCATGATACCTCAAATTCTCAGGAGCTCTTTTTGGTCAGCCCTTCTGCAGCCCTGACAATCACTGATTTGTTTTCTGTCCCTTTAATTTAGCATTGCCCAGAATGTCATATAAATTGTATCATAAAGAATGGTCTTTTAATTTGGCTTCTTTCACTTAGTTAATGTATTTTAGGCCTATGCATGTTTCTGCAGGGTTCAAGAGTGAAGAAAAGGTTCCTGCCAAGTAACATCACATTGTACGTACATACCACCCTTTGCTTATCCTCTACACAGGTGATTAGCTTTCGGTGATTATGAATAAAACTTCTAAAAATATTCTTGTGCGGGTTTTTGTGTGAACATACATATCCATTTTATTTATTCATTGTTCATGTTAAATACACTTAAGTCAATTAAAAGTGGCAGGGAATTTCTTTTTTTTCCATTTTATTTTATTTTATTTCTTTTCAGTGTTCCAAAATTCATGAATTTCTAACTTATTGAAGAATCTATAACAGCTTTGTTAGGAAAATGAGAAACAGAGAAGCACCAACCCTGGGGAGTCAGGAAGCAAGAAAATCTAATTAATTCAGCTTTTATTTCTTAGTTGACAACTGAGCCTGCAAGCATTTATTTTGGGAAAACATATATTTGGAAGTATACTCTTCAGTCAAAGCAAAGGAAGGTATTTGGTCAGGTGAAGGGAGGTCCCAGAGCAAAATATCTTGTGTAAAGAAGGCAGCCATGTGATTTGGCAAAATACATCTTCTTCAATGAATCCTTATCACTGTCTGAAGAGAGGATATGAAGTCAGCTTAAGCAACCCTGCCAGTCTATCAGTATCTCTCACTATGTAACTTAGTCAAGTTAGAAGCTGATTGATTTTGAAGAGCTAGAAGTGTGGACCTGAAGAAGCCAGGTGTAAAATGGTTCTAGCCAATTGACACCAGGGTGAGTTTAATCATGTGATAGTCACTGTCATGGCAGCCATGTTTTTACCTAACTGGACCCATTGTAACTCTACTGGTCTTGTGTAGTCATGATTGCAATGCCCGGAATAAGAAAACTCAGTGAGCCAGGTCCTTTACAGGGCAACAAATCACAAATTCTTTAAGATTATTCATTTTCTTTTCTTCATTTCTTTTCTCTTATTTTCTTGGGTTTCCAGCCAGCTTTTCTCAGCTTTTTTTTTTCTCTCATATGTCAGTTCCTACATAGGAACTTGTGATTCATTGAAAGCAGAAGAAAACATTATAGCATTTCTTTGAGACCAGAAGCAGAGGAAAGATTACTTCAGATTTTTGTAGATTAAGTCTTAGCCTTTGGTTTTTTACATGAGCTACAAAGCATAGATTTGAGCAGCTTTGCTGAGTTCAACCCCTTTGTGGTGGTTATATAGGTATTAGGTACAAACACAGTAGTTTTATTTCCTTCCTCGGTGAGTGTTTTTGCTCCTAAGAAAATGTGTTTGCTATTAATCAGAACCTTGCATCTTTAAATTGCTTTATCAACTGGCCTGTAATTCATTTTCATAGCCTTCCCTCCAGGCATTTGTTTTTCTTTCGGTTTGCCTCTAAGGAAGCTGAAATGGATGCAGATTGTCTTGCCATGCCAGGATCTCTTTGAACATCTGTCCAGTCATCTGATCATCCATTTCCTCCTCCCACTCACAAAATCCCACAGAGACAAAACTTGCCCAGGTTTGCACATATGGCTGATGCTCACAGCTTGAAAGTGTCTAAGCTCTTTAAGATTGATTTTCATTTTAATGAAAGCTCATAGTTTTGCCCAGAGATGAAAGCAAGGTGTTAGAAATCCCCAGATTTCCAGGTTGTTAGATCACGTATGCAGTAGCTCGGCCCTGGCCGCTCCATTTTTAGTAGAGGAGCATGCATTAATGAGCATGATTTCAAAAATACCCACCTCAAAATTTTAGGGGGTCCAAAATGTACTATAGGGGTCTAGTTTCAAGAGTTTCCTTTGAACTATTAGAATCCCATGTTGGTGAAATTGTATGGTTACCAAATAGTTTCTAAAAACAACCAAAAAAGTAATTCATGGAAATATCCAATTGGGGAAAAGAGTGAATGCATTTTGAATATGCAGCACCCCCAGCTGGATGAAAGTTTTAAGGCAGAATTCTCCAGCTAGAAGGCTGACTAACTTTGCACACTCTGTCTGGCCCCTGGAATTGCGACTGGTCCTTTGGGCTCCACCTGGCTTGTTATGGCAACATTTGGAGGGAGATTTAACTAGAAATTGTGAAAACATAAAAGGATTTTGAGAATGATTGAACTCTACTTTTTGTATCTCCAAGGGCCTATCTAGTGTGCTTTCTTGTCTGCAATAACTTTTCAAGTAAATTTATTTGAAACGGAATTAATTTATGGAATGAGAAAAGTTCACCACAGTTAACTGAAGTGCAATTATGCTGTGAACCAAACATAATATGTCATAATATTCAGATAGGAGCTTCTAAACTTCTAATTCTTCCTCAATAGAAATTGATGGCATCTTCAGCCAAGTAGGGCTGGTGACTTCTCTTACTGCCTCTTATGTGGTTGTGTTCTGCTGATTCTGATTCTGTTTGAAGAGGCCTGTCCCAGACTCATCTTATGTCATTCTGTATCAAAATTTCCTGATGTGCATCAATAGATATAAAAATCACTATTTTTTAAAAAAATCACTATTTTTGAGATCTTGAAAACAATGCAGAAGCTGAAGTTGGTACTTCTAACAAAACAAAATACCAACAAAAACCCAAACCACCAAACTGAAGTTCGCCATGAATGCAGAATTTTTTCATGGCTTTCCAAGTGGTTTGCTCTCCACCCAGCATTCTGCATAAATACCCATTGTGGCTATTTATCACCCCAGAAATGATGTCATCCCAGATGCAAATGCAGTATAGCTCTTCTCTGTTTATCTGTGCCTCTTGCTCAAAGGCATCATGGACATAACTTCCTTAGCAGTGATGGGAACCATATTCTTTTTTTTTTTTTTTGAATGACAACCTAGAATGTATTTTATAAAAAAGCTTATAGTAATTGATTTACATTAAAAAATACCATTATAATGGACAAATTAGCTTACAATTAAGTTTTTTAGGGAAGAACATACTTTGGATGTTAAATAGGATCAACGCATGGGATACTGTAGAATATAAAGCAGAACTAAAGGGAAATACTCAAAGAGAAGGGAAAAGCTGTCCAACTAGAAGGCATGGAGAAAGCATCCTGTGTCTGCTCCCAGGCTAGAGCAAAGTGGCCAGAGTGAACGCTCAGCACACTCTCAAGGAAGCACAGTTCTGCCTTGCACCAGCACCAGCTGTCACCAGAACAGTGACAGAGGCAACTGGAGGAAGAAGACAGGACATTCCTCTCCCAGCAGTGTAACACCATCACAGGAATGGGTCTATCCAGACAGCTGGCTACTGCTGGGAAGGGAACCATATTCTTAATTTTTCTTCTTTTCTTGGGAAGAACAACTTGAACCTAGAGACCAAGATGAAAACCTTCTCTGTAGCACAGGGAGCTCTTTTGTGCTACTCCTCTGTTACAATACCCCATCATCTCCCAGTGAGGACTTGCTATTTTCCCTCATTCTATGCCTATGTGAAGTGAGCAACACCCCATTCCCAGAAATGGCTACTGTTTTCTCCTCCAAATGTATGAGAGAGAATCCCAGCAGAGAAGACTATGATGGTTCCGGGAAGTGATATTTGTAGCTGAAATTTTTCCCCTATATGCCCATATTTTCATAATACCAACTATAGCAAGTAAAATGTGACACAAAACTTCTAGGTTAGTAGAGAGAAGACATGGTAAGGGCTTTCTCTTTCTTTTTTTAAGTTTAAGAAACTCTGAACATAACGATTAATTTATCAACACATTCTTTCTAGTCCTCATGGAGTGACATTCTGATTGGTTGGTGAGGAGTTGTGACTCTAATGTAATCCTCGGGGTTCTGCTCCTTTTCCGTGGAGTCCTACTTCAAGTGTGTCTGAGCTTTCTTGTTCAATGTCTTCCCCCCTCCACTCACACCACATGTGCAGCTTTGGTATATCCCAATGTGCTTTGAGTGGCAGTCTCTCCTCCTTCCCCTCTTTCTCCCATGGGCCCTTACTGGGCCACACCCTGAGGCAGCTGTAAAAGCCCAGTCAGACATGGTGTCCAGAGTTAACTCACAGGGGAGCTATGTCCAAACCCAGTCAGAAGACCTTTAGTCAACAGTTCAACATTTAGCCTCATAAATAGGGCATCTATAAAACATGGTGACAGAGTTTATGATGGGAAATATGAGGTAAAAGTTGATGTCCTTGGTGCCAGAGAAAGGAGGTTCCTTCCATAGAAGGGAGGGCTATTTGATGCTCTTGTCTTACTTTCAGAACATTTTTGGGTTCTGGGGGGTTGCAAACAGAATCACAAGCTTAGTGTTTTGGCGAGAGCAAGGGACCAAATGGAATTCTAGAGTTTTAGTGTCTTTTCATAGTTTTTTTCAATAACTTATTTGATCTTGAGCAACTTCCTGTGAGATACAATTTTCCCAGAATTGTAACTAGGGCACTTATTAGAAAGGCAGATTGCTTTCTCCATTTGAGAAGTTGGAAATACAGCATATGGCTTTTCAACAATTTTGAAATGGCTGGGGTTTTTTCTTATTGTTCTTTGTGGAGCATGTTGGGCATATTGTGTTGGGTCTACTGGTCTTCATGGTATTGCACCATATTTTCTGTCAGAGCTGGCCCTACCTCTCCTCTTATGCCTCTCCTCTTCAGTGCCAGTCATTTCTACGGTGACTTGTACCTAGTTTTAAGGACTCTTGAAGCATATCAATCATATATTCATATCTTTCCTTCCCTTGATAAGGTGAGAGTGTTAGCAAATCAGCACTTATTCATGAAATTGATCTTTAAATAATAATGGTGTGAACTTACTTAACTTACTTAAGTTAAAGTGTCCAAGATCATCAGAGCTCTCATGAGTACTCCGAATTTGATTTGAGTTTATTGTGACTGACATAGTTCTCATATAGAAGTCTCTCCATAAATGTAACTACAGTGAAGAAAAAACTTGTATCCCTTTTTCTCGGGCCACTTTTCCCTGGGAACAAAATCAGGATGACACAAGGAATCACAGATAAGTGGATTTCTCTGGCTGCTCCTCCATCTGCCCATGGCACTTCCTTAAATTCCTGTAGAGTAGTTAATTCCTGGAAAATGTTTTTTTACATGCTCTGAATACAATTCTTCTTGCCCTACAGCAAAATTTACCCCCTCATTGATGGATTTGCTTGTCATTCCTGGCACAGGTATGGATGTTCCAGAAGCAGCTTTCTATGCCTTCAGTGATACTCGCCATGTGCATTGTGTGGTGCATGGTCTTCTTTGGGGGCCGATAGCATTCATTCTTTTTTTTTTTTATTTTAACTTTTAAAAAGTTTTTATTTATTTATTTGACAGACAGAGATCACAAGTAGGCAGAGAGAGAGAGAGAGAGAGAGAGAGAGAAGCAGGCTCCCTCCGGAGCAGAGAGCCCAATGTAGGGCTTGATCCCAGGACCCTGAGATCATCATATGAGCTGAAGGCAGAGGCTTAACCCACCAAGCAACCCAGGCACCCCCGAGAGCATTCATTCTTGACTCTCAATGCTACAGACCTTTAACTTTTACTCCTGCTGTGTATACTTTTTCCCATGAACCCATGGGGCAGGGGCTCAAAGGTTGTCTATACATCTACTGTGCTCAGAGTGCTTCTTCCTTTCCATAACTTTCCCCCAATGTGAGTCCTCTTTCTCCTCACTAACCTCAGGAAATACCTTGGTTCATCATGTAAACCATCTTCAAAAGCTCCTGTCCTACCAATTCTTTACTCATTCCTGAACCCCAAGGGGGATATCACTTAGGTTAATTTGGAAATTTACTAGAATTTCCAAATTAATTCTACTACAGAAGCTTCACCCCGGTGATCGCTTTGTTTCACCCAACTTTCTAATGGGGAAATCTGGCCTGTGTCAGAGCTTTGCTCTGGGTGGTCTCCCACCTGAACTCTGCCTGCATGGGAATGCAGCTGAATATGCAGGCCCATGGGACGATGTACAGTAATTTCTGCCCAGGCAGAAGCTGGGACTCACCTGGGAGTTTTTAACATGCATCCAGAATGGAGAAGCCCTGAGTGAGGCAGAAAGGTTCTTCTGAGTTGGGTAAGAAAAAAGTATAAGTTTTTGAAAGAAAGGGATCTTTTAATGAATATAGCAGTTCATAAGGCGAGTTGAGTGCTGTGGGGGCATGCAAGGTCCTTGAATTATTTTCCCAGGCCTAAGTACCTTATGTTTCTTCTGAAGACTCAAGGGAAGGTTCTGTCTCCAGGCTTCCCTCCTCACTTCTGGTAGTTTCTTGGCTTGGGGCATCATGACTTCGATCTTGACATGCGACCTCCCTGAGTGCATGTCTTTTGTAACAGCCCTGGTTATATTGGAAGAGTGGCCCATCCTCCTTCATGATGGCCTCATCTTAACTATTTACATCTACACTGAACCTGTTTTCAAGTAAGGTCACATCTGAGGTACTGGAGGTTAGGTCTTTGACATATGAATTTTGGGGGGACACCATTTAATTCATAAATCGTCCTTTTTCCTGCTCTGTGCCTGGATGTAGAGCCAGTTTGAAACAGAAGTCAGACCAAGATACAGCTCTAGCCATTGCTGGGATGTAAATACCATTTTCTCTGTTTGCTTTATGTAGACATGACCTAGATGTGCTATCTAAACATTCTGAATTTCTGACATTCTTCTCCCAGACAGACTCAGCTCCTGAATGAAAGATAGGTCTTTAAGATATATTTGTTGTGCAACTAGGTATCCAGCCTCACAGTGGTCACTAAAAATGGGAGAAGAGCAACACAAAAACAATTAAAAAAGAGTGTTATTTGTGTTATGTACTAACATTTGTGAACCAGATTGCATTAGGGCAGACCCTTCTAATTCAGAGAAGGGTTTTTGTGCTTGGATCTATGTCTATTTTGGCCACAATTATGATTTTGAATACAGGACATTAATGGTGCTCCATGTTCTACTGCTTGAAAGGAAGAAATCTCCTGTGCACAATTATTTCTTTTAAGTCACTTGTAGCTTAATGATCAGACTTGAAAATGAACAAGCCCTTCTGGTATTGACAGCGTTATGGCAAGAACTCAGGAGATGAAGGAATCTAAGGACTGAATTTTTCAACTTGCCACAATCAACAAGGGGGAGAAGCCCATTTCCGGAGGTGGTTTTGAGAGAACATTCTTACAATTCTGCTCTATTTCTACACATGAAGAGTCTGTGTACTCCAAGGTGGGGTTTTCTCACAATCACTCTGTCCTGTGCCCTGTAGCTTGGAGAAGGAGAAGACCTTTCCTTAGGAGTTGCCTGTTGTGTGGAACAGAGAGCAGGCCAGGACTCGGGTGCTGTGCTGCACAGCTGTCCTCAGAGATAGGGGCATCATGAGATACAGCAACTAAACATCCATCTTATAGGAGGGATGTGTGGGGACTTTTCCTTGAGATTACATTGGTTCTTATGATTAAATCTTCTCGTGTTAGTTACATCACCAGTGGGTGGAGGTTGTCATTTTAATTGTGGTCTCTCTAGCAGATTCCTTATGAAAGATAATGGTTTCTGATTTGATGACAAATGTGTGGCCTGCCATTATCTCCTGCTTTTCTTTCTTATACAATTAAAAGTGTCATTTGAGAATTGTATTTTAATTATTTCCATTTCTTACATATAACACTGCCTAAAACAAGAATGCTTATTTGTTTGGGGTTTATTGCTACTAAACCTTCTTTTAACTTGAGGCAGGAAGATGGTACCATGAATTGTATTCTATAACAAAATTGTTAACAGACTGTGGAATATACGTGTGGAAGATGAGGAGAGAGGTGACCATTCTTGTGTTCACCTTTCCTTCCCTCCTAAACTCCAGACCAGCAATAGATCTCACCTGCTCTTCCTCCAAACGGGTCTGAAATCCTCCCATTTCCCTCTAACTACTCGTCCCAGGCTGAGCCACTCTCAGCACACGCTGGGGCTACTGTGATTCCAACATCTCCTACGCTTCCATTTTGTGTCCTTCAAACCTCATCTCCACCTGGAAACCAGGGTGATCTTTGAAAGCATAAATCTTTGACGGCGCTGCTCACCCTTTGACTGAACTCCAAACCCAGCCTATGAAGCTCCTCTGTTCCCACAGCCCCAACCTCTCACCCAACACACTCCAGACAAACTGTTCTCCTTTCGGGGTCTTCAAATAGGCTGAGGACCCTTCTGTCTCAGGGCCTTCCCATATATTGCTCCTTCTGCCTGGAACATAAAGCTATCACCACCATTCCCTGCCAGCACCCGCATGCTCACACACATGCATACACACACGCATGCGCGCGCACACACACACGCGCGCTCACACACAGACGCTCTCCCCACCCTCACCCCTCACCCAGACAGGCACAGGCACACAGCTGGTTCCTGGGCATCCTGCAGGTCTTGGCTTCAATGTCTCCCTTTCAAAGAAAGGGCCTGTGCTTGAGTGTTTTCCCTCTTGTCATTCTTTACCACTTTATCATGCAACACCCTGGCGGTTTTGCTGTGAGCACGCATTATTCACTTAGCTCTTCCTGCCCATTTTCTCCCCGAAGTAGACATTGTGTCAGTGTTTCTCATCAGTGTGTACTGTGTTCTCAGCACATGCCTGACAAATGATAAGCACTAAATATTTGTTGAATGGATAAGGAATGTAGAGGGCAGAGAGAGGGAAAGGAGGAAATTGAGAATAAATGGGTCTCCCCCTCATAATTTTAAAGTTGGAAGAAGCTCTCAAATTTCAAAAGAATTGTAGAGAATGCAATGGGTAAATAGTTATTATATAAAACTATCTACTTGGGTCATTGCATGTAGTTAGTCTAGAAATTTTATACTAGACCCTGTGGTCTTTTTTAAGATTAGTTTATTTATTTGAGAGAGAGAGAGTTCACAAGTTGGGGGGAGGGAGAGAGAATATGAAGCAGACTTACTGCTGAGCATGGAGCCTGAGATCATGACCTGAGCCAGGACCAAGGTCAGATGGAAAACCAACTGAATCACCCACCTGCTCCAAGCACGGTGTGTTTTAAGTAGAACTTTTACAGAAGGAATTATGACACAGTAGATACGCTTTCCTCTAATTGTGAAAGGAAAGAAAGGAACTTAGAAAATGATTATTTGAGGTAAATCTCCAGTATTTTTTGTATCTCTAATAAGATATCAGGTTTGTATTATTATTCTTTGTGGCTTTCAAGACAGTCTCTGCTTTCCTGTACTACCAAATAAATCTTATTTCTCATGGTGATCCAACTGTGCACCCTTAACTACATTTATTTATGAATTTTTGAGTGCCTGTTGTGTTGTAATACTATCCAGAATTTGAGATAATTTCCATGTTTTTTCCTTTGTTTATGTTACTTTTCTACACTGGGAAATCAGTTCCTATTATTCTTTTCTACTCGCACTTCAAAATCTAGCTCTGTCCTACTTTCTTCGGAAAGCCACTCCTATTTCAACTCAAGGGTGATTCCTCCATATTTGAAACTCTGGTTTTATTTATGGTTTTATAACTGCCATTTATGGATTAAAATTTATTTACCTGTGGTATTTTGTCCTCCACAGACAACAGCTTTTGGAGGCTGGGTTATATCTACTACCTCTCGTGTATGCCTCATTCGGCCCAGGCAGGCATATGGTAGGTGCTCATTAATTATCAGGGGATTTATTGATTGACATAATTGCTGCTGTGTACACATGGAGAACATGCACACATAGGCTTATTTGCTGTGGTTTTGAACTAAAGGAAACCAAGATATTATTCATAAATGTATGAGTCTACAGGGGTTGGTCAATAATGAAAGCTGAGACAAAAGAACACCCACTCCCCCAGGTCAATGCTGTGACAACCAAATACCACCCAGGGAAAGGGACACTTCAGTTATGATCAACTGACATTATGGCTTCACTGGCAGAGCTATTCCTGTAGCTGGTGAGAGGGTCTTGATGCACCTTTCACCGGGAGATATCTTTTAAGATCATCTCACTCCTGTGTTCTGCCTCCGTGCTCTCCATGAAACCCTCTAATAACTTGGCTTCCCATATGCTCACTTCTCATTATATAATAATAAATAGGCATTTGGTCTCTGTGAACTTGATTAAGGCAAGTTTGTCTCTAAGGGGTGACAGAGCTAATTCCAGCATATTCAGTAAAATCAGGTTTCTTAACCTTCAAGCTTGATACCAGACCCTGGGGTGTGTGAATTCATCAAGGTAAATGTAACCTTGCGGGAACTTTCTGAATAGCCAGCCATAACATTTGAAACCTGAAAAAATGTCTCTGTATAGTAATTTTAACCTGCATCTTGTAATATTTTATTTGAATAGAGGAAGGAGGATTCCTCCCTTTGCATAGTCTGGCAGCAGTGAAGAAATCCTAACTGAGACTCCTTTATAGGGGAGAGAGGGCAGTGTGTGTGTGTGTGTGTGTGTGTGCAAATTCTCCTACTTGTGCTACTGTCTCCTGCTCTTTTCTTTTAGGTCAGCTTTCCTGAGCTGCAAAATTTCCTTAAAGAGGAAAGCAGGGAGAACAAACAAATCCTCAATCCATGATACATTTAGGCTTCTGTAGAATTCCCAAAGGTCAATTTATATTCATACAAGAATCTGTCACCTATTCTTGAAATTCAGAAATAATTTTTAAAATTACTTAGACTAATTTTCCTGGGACAAAGTTACTAGCACACATATTACCAGCATCGGGTGGCTCCGATAGATGAATTGCAGTCAAATTAGTAAAAAAGATTCTGCAGCTGTCATTTCTTGAATGGTTCTTTGCCCTTACTTCTATTGTTGCCACCCAACCAAATCCTGTGCAGTGAGTAGACTCAGCAAATTCAAACAGCAGAAGCTCCAAAGAGTACATATTTGAGAACTATTATGCTGTTTTGGACAAAAATTAAAGTGAGATTGATAATAATTTGCTTCTTTAGTTTTGTAAGGAATTTTGGAAAGCAGTGTACGTTTTACCATCACATATGCTGTTTAACTTTCTTCTCTATTTAGAGAAGAAATTTTACAGTATCAGTGATACCCCTTCTCCTTACTGAATTAAAAAAGCTAGAATTCAAAACCTCACATTCAAACAAAACAGAATGATTGTCTCATTCAATAATTGGCAAGAAACTTCTGTTTCCAAGAAAAAGGGTACTTCAGATGCCAGTTTATCTGAAGAAAGATCAGTGATTCTGAAACATTTAACCTATCAATATGTTTTCCTATGTCTCTGTGAGTTGGTAGTATGGTTGAAAAATAATTGTCATGTCCTATTGCATAGTATTATTCCAATAATCTCTGAGAACGAGATTCTAATTTTTAAAAATATTTTACATATTTGTTTGAGAGAGAAAAAGAGGGCATGAGCGCAATCGGCGGGGTGGGGGGGGGCGGCGGCAGAGGGACAAACAGACTCCCTGCCAAGCATGGAGCCCAAAGTGGGGCCCAATCTCAGGACCCTGAGATTTGACCTAAGGCAAAATCAAGAGTTGTCCACTCATCTGACTGAGCCACCCAATCTTTGGTCAAGAAATTTGATTTAGAAATTTGATAACTGTATGGGGGTTGGGTTAAACTAACACAGGGACCAGAGTGGACAAGAATAAATATTGAATATAAGAGATTTCTTTCTATTCTGATAAAGAAACCAAATATCAAGCCAGACATCTGACACCTAAGAAGGTACATATGTTAAAATAAGTCAAGATGAAGTTGTTTCATTTTGATTTTTTAAGCTCGAAGAGTTTGCTTTGCAGAATTTGTCTTCACAAGAGCAGATGGGGCATTGAGTTCTGAAGTATTCAAGAAGGTGTATGCAAAACAAAGAGTGTGACCTAAGTCCCCATATTTGATGCTTTCCTTGTGACAGAGCTCAACAGACAGTGTGCTTCCTATGAAATGTTTTCCTCCAAACAGAAATATCCAGCTTGATAACTTACCCCAATCTCTTGACTTGGCTCTGAACAAAATTGTGGGTATGCAATCTAGATGTGTATCTGTCATCATTCTAACTTTTGAGACTCAAAGAAAATAGATTTGTCTCCACTCCCCAAGTTCTTAGACATCCAGTGTCCTTGAAATATCTGAGTCTTTTGTCTTTGTTTGTTTGTTTGTTTGTCTGTTTTGAAGAAGAAGAAGGAGAAAGTTATTTTATATGGTGTCTACTGGGTTTGAGCTTTACTTCCCTAAACTATTTCAGCCTCTGAATGACCATGCCATATTTTGCATGTTCTTTTTGTTTGGCCTTATGCACACACCGCTGTCATTCCATCTCTCTAAATTACAAAAACAAAACTCTAATAGGCAGCACAATTTTAATGACTTTTTATAGCAATGTTGGTGGTTGTATTTATTTGATGTTGCTATCTCTAGACACATTAAGATAGATTATTAGCCCTCATCTTAGAAGTCTCCATGCATTTTGTTACCAAGAATTTCTCCTTGGGCAGTTTCTGTAGCTCCCTGCATTTCACCATGTTCCTCAGGCCTGTCTCCTTTTCCTCATTTCCCCCCGCTCCTCTCTTAACCTCTCTCTAAATTCCTATTAATTTTTTCTTATTCAGAGATTAGCTTTCTCTGTGTTTTATGAATTCCATCTAAAATAGTGTTTTTCAGCTTGCAGATTATGACCATGCCTGAGAAACCCATTCCATAACTTGAACAAGTGTTTTAAGAAAATTTTAAGAAAACAAAATAGAATCAAAGAGCACATATTCAGGTGCCTTGTCAATGGTAAAGTGGAAAATTGCTGTAGATTCCATCATGTTATGAAACATGTTTAATTCCATGGTGGTAGGCCATGCAGTACCATCTTCTGTCCACCCACAAGTGTTCTATCAAGGTATTTTCCTCAGCAAATGATGCTTTTTCTGCTATATGTGCTCTCAAAAATCAAATCCACTATTAATGAAAAGTTGGCTCTGCTATTGCTGCTATTGAAAAACAATGTGGCACCAAAGGCTTTAAAAGCTTTCCAGGGGCAAGTTTCAAAATTTTTTGCACAGCAGAAGCAAAGCCACCTGTGATGGCACTTTCTGGAACAGCCTTTAGTTGTATGCTGAGCTTTGTTTAGGAAAAAATCCAGACCAGTCATCAATATTCATACGATTTCTTTATTGCTAAGCACTTTTAAGAGGAGTGTGAAGCTATTGGTCAAGGAGACCAAGGGGGATGACCTAAATTTTCCCATTCAGGGGTTCCTCACCTAGGTACTGGTGTCAGTACTGACTGACCAGTACCTGCCATGTCAGGGTGCTGAGGAAAAGTGTGTGTTTGTTTGCATTGGGGTGGCAAAGTGAGAGATGGGTACTTAGGACAAAGGATACTAGTTCCGTAAGCGACAGAAGTTGAGATAAGTGATTTTATTTTTTATAATTTGTTTTCTCTTTTTTGATCATATATAAGACATAGAATTTTCATGTAAAATAATGACATCTTGGGAATGGTAACTCTGTCTGCCATCAATTTTTAGAAGATCAATATGCAAAAGAAAAAAAAAGATCAATATCCTTGGAATTCACAAAATTTATTTCCTAATAAAACTAAACTTTCTTCAAACAAATTGACAAAAGTAATTAGAAAATAATTCATAAAGTACACATAGGTGTCACAGAAAGAAGTCTTTATCTATGGCAGTGATAGAAACATTCTGTTTTTCCTGGCTAAGTGGGACCACATGATTGACTGGCCCTGGACACTCCAGGGCAAGGGAGCAGACTCTCAGACTCACAGTGCTTTAAAAATTCTTTATGTTCCAAGCTAGTGTTCTGATACACAGGGGAAACGAGTTCTTTGTAGCTCAATTTATCTTGGGGGCGGGAGTACTTTGTTGTAGAAGAGGTAAATTACTACAGATGACACTCTCTTGGAAGATTATCTCTCAACCATAAAGTATTCAGAACTATTTGTAAAGCCCATTGATAGACTGATACCAGTACTGCATTTATATTAAAATCCATGATGCTAATGTAAGCTAAGGAAGGTGAACTTTGACCAAGATGGATCATAAAGCTTTAGAGTCTAGCCCATTCATTGTACATCCGTGGTTATTTTCAGTTTACTGACCAACAGTCTTTATGAATGTTTGATTACAAACAGTTACTGCCTATAAGCAACTCCATTTATAGTAAATGCTATTTTAATACATAACAATAGACATGTCTACTTTAGACAGATGATATGGAGTTTCCAGTGTCAGCAGCAGCAATGAAGCTATTTTTCAATTACTAGAAAGCAAGGCAGCACTTATTCCTTTTTATTTATCTTGAAAGAGTACCATATATCATTTTTCTCTTTGAGGAAATGGCTATTGCTACTGGAGCACACTTGGTCATTTTATGAGACTACAAGGAATAAATCGTATATCTGCCTTACATTGAATTTTTTAATTATTTTTATTAACATAAAATGTATTATTTGTCTCAGGGGTACAGGTCTGTGAATCATCAGGCTTACACACTTCACAGCACTCACCATATCACATACTCTCCCCAGTGTCTATAACCAAACCTCCCTCTCCACATCCCCCCACCCCCCAGCAATCCTCACTTTGTTTCATGAGATTAAGAGTCTCTTGTGGTTTGAATCCCTCCAAATCCCATCTTGTTTCATTTTTTCCTTCCCTACACCCCCCAAACCTCCCACTCTGTCTCTCAAATTCCTCATATCAGGGATATCATATAATAATTGTCTTTCTCTCATTGACTTATTTCTCTCAGCATAATACTCTCTAGTTCCATCCATGTCATTGCAAATGGCAAGAATTCATTTCTTTTGATGGCTACATAATATTCCACTGTGTATATATATACCACCTCTTCTTTATCCATTCATCTGTTGATGGACATCTAGGTTGTTTCCATAGTTTGGCTCTTGTGGACATGGCTGCTATAAACATTCGGGTGCATGTGCCCCTTCGAATGACTACATTTGTATCTTCAGGGTAAATACCCAGTAGTGCAATTGATGAGTCAATTTTATATCCTATTTTCAACTTTTTGAAGAACATCCATGCTGTTTTCCAGAGTGGTTGCACCAGCTTGCATTACCATCAACAGTGTAGGAGGGTTCCCCTTTCTCTGTATCCTCTCCAACATCTGTCACTTCCTGACTTGTCAATTTTAGCCATTCTGACTGGTGTGAGGTGGTATCTCATTGTGTTTCCCTGATGCTGAGTGATGTTGAACACTTTTTCACGTATCGGTTGGCCATTTGGATGTCCTCTTTACAGAAATGTCTGTTCATGTCTTCTACCCATTTTTTTATTGCATTATTTGTTCTTTGGGTGTTGAGTTTGATAAGTTCTTTATAGATTTTGGATACTAGCTCCTTATCTGATATGTCATTTGCAAATATCTTCTCCCATTCTGTCAGTTGTCTTTTGGTTTTGTTGACTGTTCCCTTTACTGTGCAAAAACTTTTGATCTTGATGAAGTTCCAATAGTTCATTTTTGCCCTTGTTTCCCTTGCCTTTGGCAATGTTTCTAGGAAGGAGGTGTTGCGGCTGAGGTCGAAGAGGTTGCTGCCTGTGTTCTCCTTAAGGATTTGGATGTATTCCTGTCTCACATTGAGGTCTTTCATCCATTTGGAGTCTATTTTTGTATGTGGTGTAAGGAAATGGTCCAGTTTCATTTTTCTGCATATGGCTGTCCAATTCTCCCAACACCATTTGTTGAAGAGTCTGTCTTTTTTCTGTTGGACATTCTTTCCTGCTTTGTCAAAGATTAGTTGATCGTAGAGTTGAGGGTCTATTTCGGGGCCCTCCATTCTGTTCCATTGATCTATGTGTCTGTTTTTGTGCCAGTACCATACTGTCTTGATTAATTACAGCTTTGTAATAGAGCTTGAAGTCTGGAATTGTGATGTCGCCAACTTTGGTTTTCTTTTTCAACATTCCTCTAGCTATTTGGGTTCTTTTCTGGTTCCATATAAATTTTAGAATTATTTGTTCCATTTCTTTGAAAGAAAAATGGATGGTATTTTGATAGGGATTGCATTAAATGTGTAGATTGCTTTAGGCAGTGAAGACATTTTCATAATATTTGTTCTTCTAATCCATGATCATGGAATATTTTTCCATTTCTTTGTAGCATCCTCAGTTTCTTTCATGAAGTACTTTATAATTTTCTGAGTACAGATTATTTTCCTCTTTGGTTAGGCTTATTCCTAGGTATCTTATGGTTTTGAGTGCAATTATAAATGGGATCAACTCCTTAATTTTTCTTTCTTCTGTCTTGCTGTTGGTGTATAGAAATGCAACTAATATCTGTGCATTGATTTTATATCCTAACACTTTACTGAATTCCTCTATGAGTTCTAGCAGTTTTGGAGCAGAGTCTTTTGGGTTTTCTGCATAAGGTATCATATCATCTGCAAAGAGTGAGAGTTTCATTTCTTCTCTGCCAATTCGGATGCCTTTAATGTCTTTTTTGT
This sequence comes from Mellivora capensis, assembly GCA_004024625.1. NCBI lineage: Eukaryota > Metazoa > Chordata > Mammalia > Carnivora > Mustelidae > Mellivora > Mellivora capensis. Next base: position 29,993 of record PISX010020150.1, read on the forward strand.
TGTCTGATTGCTGAGGCTAGGACTTCAGTACAATGTTGAATAGCAGTGGTGATAATGGACATCCCTGCCATGTTCCTGACCTTACGGAAAAAGGTCTCAGTTCTTCCCCATTGAGAAAGATATTTGCTGTGGGTTTTTCATAGATGGCTTTGATGATATTGAGGTATGTACCCTTTATCACTACACTGTGAAGAGTTTTGATCAAGAAAGGATGCTGTGCTTTGTCAAATGATTTTTCAGCATCTATTGAGAGTGTCATATGGTTCTTGTTCTTTCTTTTATTAATGTATTGTATCACACTGACCAATTTGCTGATGTTGAACCAATCTTGCTCCAGGAATAAACCCCACTTGGTCATGGTGAATCATCCTTTTAATGTACTGTTGGATCATATTGGCTAGTATTTTGGTGAGAATTTTTGCATCTGTGTTCATGAAGGATATTGGTCTATAATTCTCCTTTTTGTTGGGGTCTTTGTTTGGTTTTGGGATCAAGGTAATGCTGGCCTCATAAAATAAGTTTGGAAGTTTTCCTTCCATTCCTATTTTTTGGAACAGTTTCAGGAGAATAGGTATTAATTTTTCTTTTAATGTTTGATAAAATTCCCCTGGGAAGCTGTCTGGCCCTGAGCTCTTGTTTGTTGGAAGATTTTTGATGACTTCTTCAATCTCCTTACTGATTATGGGTTTGTTCAGGTTTTTTATTTTTTCCTAGTTCAGTTTTGGTAGTTTACAAATATCTAGTAATGCATCTATTTCTTCCAGATTGTCAAATTTGGCATATAGTTGCTCATAATATGTTCTTATAATTGTTTGTATTTCTTTGGTATTGGTTGTGATCTCTCCTCTTTCATTCATGATTTTATTTATTTGGTTCCTTTCTCTTCTCTTTTTGATAAGTCTGGCCAGGGGTTTATCAATCTTATTTTCTAGTTTTGTTGATTTGTTCTACTGTTCTTTTGTTTTCTATTTCATTGATTTCTGCTCTGATCTTTCTTATTCCTCTTCTCCTGCTGGGTTTAGGCTTTCTTTGCTGTTCTTTCTCCAGCTTCCTTAGGCATGGGATTAGGTTGTGTACGTGGGAGCTTTCTTGTTTTTTGAGAAAGGCTTGTACTGCTATATACTTTCCTCTCAGGACTTGCCTTTGCTAACAAATCTGTCCCACAGATTTTGAACCACTGTGTTTTCATTATCATTTGTTTCCACGAATTTTTTCAATTCTCCTTGAATTTCCTGGTTGACCCATTCATTCTTTAGAAGGATGCTGTTTAGTCTTCATGTATTTGGGTTCTTTCCAAATTTCTTCTTGTGATTGAGTTCTAACTTCAGAGCATTGTGGTCTGAAAATATGCAGAGAATGATCCCAATCTTTTGATACCGGTTGAGACCTGATTTATGACCCAGAATGTGATCTATTCTGGAGAATGTTCCATGTGCACTAGAGAAGAATGTGTATTCTGTTGCTTTGGGATGGAATGTTCTGAATATATCTTTGATGTCCATGTGGTCCAGTTTGTCATTTAAAGTCTTTATTTTCTTGTCAGTCTTTTGCTTGATGATCAGTGAGGGGGTGTTAAAGTCCCCTACTATCATTGTATTATTGTTGATGTGTTTCTTTGATGTTGTTATTAATTGGTTTATATAGTTGGCTGCTCCCATGTTAGGGGCATAGATATTTAAAATTGTTAGCTCTTCTTGTTGGACAGACCCTTTAAATATGATATAGTGTCCTTCCTCATCTCTTATTATAATCTTTGGCTTAAAATCTAATTTATCTGATATAAGGATTGCCACTCCAGTTTTCTTTCGATGTCCATTAGCATGGTAAACTGTTTTCTACCACCTCACTTTAATGTTGGAAGTGTCTTTGGGTCTAAAATTATTTTCTTGTAGACAGCATATTGATAGCTTTTGTATTTTTATCCATTCTGATACCTGTGTCTTTTGATTGGAGCATTTAGCCCATTTATATTCAGGGTAACTATTGATAATGTGAATTTAGTGCCACTGTATCACCTGTAAGGTGGCTGCTACTGTATATTGTCTCTATTCCTTTCTGGTCTACTACTTGTAGGCTCTCTCTTTGCTTAGAAAGGACCCCTTTCAATATTTCCTGTAGGGCTGGTTTGGTGTTTTCAAATTCTTTTAGTTTTTGTTTGTCCTGGAAGGTTTTTTTTTTTTTTTTAAACCTCTCCTTCTATTTTCAATGATAGCCTAGCTGGATATAGTATTCTTGGCTGCATATTTTTCTCATTTAGTGCTCTGAATATATCATGCCAGTTCTTGCTGGCCTGCCAGGTCTCTGTGGATAAGTCTGCTGCCAATCTAATATTTCTGCCATTGTATGTTACAGACTTCTTGTCCTGAGCTGCTTTCAGGATTTTCTCTTTGTCACTAAGACTTGTATGTTTTACTATTAGATGACAGGGGATGGGCCTGTTTTTATTGATTTTGAGGGGGGTTCTCTGTGCCTCCTGGATTTTGATGCTTGTTCCCTTTGCCGTATTAGGGAAATTCTCTACTATAATTCACTCCAGTGTACCTTCTGCCTCTCTCTCTCTCTCTTTCTTCTTCTGGAATCCCAATCATTTTAATATTGTTTCATCTTATGGTATCACTTATCTCTCGAATTCTCCCCTTGTGGTCTAGTAGTTGTTTGTCTCTCTTTTGCTCAGCTTCTTTATTCTCCATCATTTGGCCTTCTATATCACTAATTCTCTCTTCTGTCTTATTTATCCTAACAGTAAGAGCCTCCCTTATTTATTGCACCTCATTAATAGCTTTTTAAATTTCAACTTGGTTAGGTTTTAGTTCTTTTATTTCTCCAAAAAGGGATTTTATTTATCCAGAAAGTGTTTCTCTAGTATCTTCCATGACTTTTTTCAGCCCAGCTAGCACCTCGAGAGTCATCATCAGAACTCTAGTTCTGACATATTACCAATGTCCACATTGATCAGGTCACTAGCCATCAATTCTGCCTCTTACTTTTTGTTTTTGTTTTGTGGTGAGTTTTTCTGCCTTGTCATTTTATCTAGATAAGAATATATGAACAAGAGAATAAAATACTAAAAGGGTGGCAAAGACCCCAGTAAAATGTACGCTAACTAAATCACAAGATATCCAAAACTGGGGGAGAAGAACGGGGGAAGAAAGAAATAAAAATTTAAAAAATTTTTAAAAAATTATATATATATTACATCGGTGAATGGAACAGAGCCACCCACTTGATTTTGGGTGTATTTTGGTCTCATAGAGGAAACTATCTCCCAAAATTTTAAGGAAAGAAAACCCTATATATACAAAAATAAGGTAAACACAATGAAGGGATGGAATATGACTGAAAGATGAAAATATTTAAAAAATTATAAAAAAGGAATTGATAAGTTGGTTGCAAAAAGAAAAAAAAAAAAAAGAGGAGAGGATGTTGCTCAGGCTGGAGACTAGAACAAAGCCTGTGTTAGCTTAGGGCATATTTTGATCTAATAGAAGAAATTGTATCCCTAAATTTTTTAGGAAAAAAAAACTTTATGTATACAAAAAATAAGTTAAATACACTAAAGGGATAAAATATGAGTATAACAGTGAAGGTTTAAAAAATTTTTTTAGAAAGGTATTATTAAGATAACTAGTTAAAAAACATTAAAAGAGGAAAGAGGAAAAGTTAAAAAATAGAATAAGAAAAAAATTTAAAAAAAATTAACTTTGCAAGACTAAAGGATCATGGGAAAAAAGCCATGAATTGTATAAGTTGTTTTCCCCGAGCTCTGGAATTCCACTGTTCCCTTTGATTGGTGAGCTTGGTCTTGGCTGGATGGATGTTCTTGCTGATCTTCTGGGAGAGGGCCCTGTTGCTGTGATTCTCAAATGTCTTTGCCTGAGGCAGAATTTCAGCACCCTTGCCAGGGACCAGGCTAAGTAGTCTGCTCAGGTTTGCTCTGGAGCTTTTGTTTCCCAAAGGCTTTCCATACAGCTTTGTAGGATGGGAATGAAAATGGTGGCTTCCCAATTTCTGGCCCAGAAGAGCTGAGAGCTCAGGACCCCACTCCTCAGTGTGCCCTCAGAGATCAGTCAATCCTCCCCGTCTCCCTGGTCTCCCGCTGCACTCCGTGCTTACCTGGCCTGTGACTGAGCATTTCTATCTCTGGCACACAGCCCTGTTTGGAGTCTTCAAACCCAGCAGATTCCTGCTGCATTGCTTCTCCTGGAGGAGGAAGGTGAGTCTCCCCAGATTTGCCACTTGTGGGGTCCCTGCTCGAAGAACAGTGACCTGACTGTGCCTTGGATCATAGTTTAAGGTAACCCCGATCTGAAAACGCACTCCTGGGCTCTGTCTCTGCAGCCAGCTTCCCTGCTCTAATACCTGGCAGCTCTGCCACGCTCAGACAACCCTGATCTTTCTGTGACCCTGCGGGACCTGAGACCACACAGTCCCTGTGAGGATTCCACCTCTGCTTAGCCTCTGGAGCAATGTCCCTCAGTGGAGCTTCTAAAAGTTCTGATTTTTTGTCCTCCACAAATTGCTGGGAGCCAGCCCCTCTCCCCACGGTCTATCTTCCTGTCACTTTGGATTCACTTCTCCCCTACCTTTTAGAAAGTGATTGATTTTCTGTTCCTAGAATTGCTGCTCTTTTCTACCTCCTGTTGAGTTTGTAGGAGTTCAGAATGGTTTGATACCTATATAGCTGAACTCCTGGGATCTGATGTCATTTCAGTCTGCTACTCCTCTGCCATCTTGCCCAGAATTTTCCTTACATTGAATTTTAATCCATCATTAAGAAATATTGTTTTTCACTTTGGGTTAATATGTTGAGAGAACATGTTGATCAACTGGAATTCTCATACATTGCTAGGGGATTCTAAAATGGTAGAACCTCTTTGGAAAGAGTTTGTTTCTTATAAAGTTAAATAGACATCTATGCTATGACCTATCAATTCTCCAAGGTAATTTCCCAAGAGATGTGAAATACATACGTAGAAAAAGATTTTTACAAGAATATTTATTTCTGCCTAATTCTTTTTTTTTCCTTAAAAATTTTTTCTTAAGTCAAGGCAATTTGGTGATGACTAGCTATATGCTGTGTTCAGGTCTTAAATCTACCCTTTCTGGCATCACAAGAACTAGGTTGCTGGACCTTGGATGAGGGCCAAGTTGGGAGCTGTGGGGAGAGGGGTGCTTCAGAGCTTGGATGCCAGAGAAGATCTAATATGCTTAGCATTAGGTTACTCATATTATTCTTGTATAGCCAGGGCTGTCCTGGAAATGGCACACCAGAAGGTGATTTAAAATATTTAGTGAGCTCTTCCTTATCTTGCTGAATGCTCCTTTGCCCTTGTCCATATATTTATCGCATCACTTATCACTAGGAAGTGTGATGGTAGTCTGGACTTCTAAGAGAATATGCGGCTATGCTCTAATCCTGGTAGTAAGTATAAATTTTTATTGAAATATGTGGTTAGTTTGAAACTGTTTTATAAGCAGGAGGATAAGAGCTTTTGGCTTTCTGGGCTTTGGACAGTACTCATGTAGTTGGATTCCTGCATGAGAGAGAGGAAAAAGGTCAGGCAAATCCTTTGGTAGGAGGAATGATGTGAGCAAAGGTGAAATCTGGGTAAATCTATCTGATTCTTAATAGCCCCAAACTAGAAACAACCTAAATGTCCACTAACAGATAAATTCTCAACAATAAAAAGGAATAAACTATTGATACACATAGTAACATGCATGGATCTCATAAAAACCAGGCTGAGTGGAAAAAAGTCAGATACAAAAGAGTACATACTAAGTTAGTTGTTTATATGAAGCTCTGGAGCAGTCACACATTAGCTATGGTGATGGAAAATCAGGTCCTGGGTCACCTGAGTTGGGGTATTAGCTGGAAAGGGGCATGAAGGAACTTTGGAGAGATGGAAATGTTCTGTATGCTGATGGGGGATTATTTATGTGGGGATATACATTAGTAAAAATGTATCAAAGTGTATATTTAAAATCTGTGTATTGGATTATATATGAATGATAACTTAGTAAAGTTGATAAAAATAGAAAATGCATCCAGGGGAAGGAAGATGGCGGGGAACTAGGAGGAGGCTCTGGTTCAACCTGTCCCCTAAAGTGAGCTGATTACCTACCAAGGAACTCCGATCACTCATGAAATCAGCCTGAGATCAAAATTCTACTCGTCAGGATCTCTACGGGGGCAGGAGACGCCAGTGGGATGTCAGGATCTCCACGGGGGCAGAAGATGCCAGTGGGCAGGTAAAGCAGAGCGGGAACACCAGACTGGTATCGGAAGATAAACAAAAGGGGGAGGGAGCCACCAGAGGAGACGCATTGGGAAGTAATACCCCAATACGAGAGTCCCCTAAGACTGGGGACCAGCATTAACTTGAAGACTGATAAAAAGCACTCAAAAAGAGAAAAGATCGCTGGGTGAAATTGTGGGAATTGGAACTGTTAGGGACAGGGGCTTAAGTCCC
>PISX010020151.1:0-36487 GCA_004024625.1 Mellivora capensis
ATAAGTGACTCTTAATCTCACAAAACAAACTGAGGGTTGCTGGGGGGAGGGGGTCGGGAAAGGTGGGTGGGGTAATGGACATTGGGGAGGGTATGTGCTATGGTTAGTGCTGTGAAGTGTGTAAACCTGGCGATTCACAGACATGTACCCCTGGGGATAAAAATTTGTTTATAAAAAATAAAAATTAAAAAAAAAATGTAAGGACTTAGAAAAACTCAGTAACTAAGATGCATGATTCTTTAATGAAATATTTAAAATTTCAAAATTAATGCAAAAGTCTGCAATGAACAAAATATCAAGATTTTAAATAAAGACAGGATTACTATTAGTATTTTTCCTTCTGTCTCTGCCTGCAGTATGGCCTGGCATGGCATCAGGTGGGAGGCCTGAAGTTGAATGCTCTCAGTCTGAGCTCAGCACCCAAGCTTATAACTTTTGTTTGCTGATGTTTATCAGGATTTGAAAGATAAACAAGAGTCTAATACACCTTAAAGAATGTAAGACTGATGGTTAAGGATAATGGTGAAAACATGGACTTGGTTCTTTAGGAGGAAAGCCGAGAAAATGTCTAATGTTAATATCCCATGTATGGTCCCATTTAGAAACAAGTATCTGTATAGTTTGGCTTCAAAGACAGAGGACCAATAAAAACTGTATTTAACTTTAAACTTTTCCTTGCTTCTCTCGCCTCTTTTGGCACTCTTTTATCAGTGCCAAGAATCCAATTTCTGATCATAAGGAGCCTAGAGCAATTTCCCCCACATCTGGTGGTATATTTTTCTGTAAGAAATATAAGATACAATTAAAAGTGACTTGAACACTGAGAAACACTTCTTATCTCACATAACAGAAGCTCTAGAAGTAGGGCGATTATTCCAAGATTGGATAATTCAATGCATCAAATTCTTTCATTTTTAACCTTTGTCTTCCTCAGTGAATTAGCTGCTGTCTTTATGGTTATAAGGTGGCTACAACAGCTCCAGGCTTTATGTTCCCATGCAACAAAGTCCTTGTTTCCCCTTTTAACATCAAGAAAACCCCTCCCAGAATCTCTCATTGACTATCTGACTCTAGAACAAATTGTGAATTCACATTTTTGTTTGTTTGTTGATAACAATATAGCAAAACCTCAGTTTTCTTATATTTGAAAGAGACATAAAACAATATAGCTCCCTCGTTGGGTTACTGAAAGGGAAATGTGGGTTAACATAAATAAGGTTCTAAGAGTAGTATCTGGCAGGTAATACACACTCTCTATGTTAGCTACTATTATTTTTATGATGATCCTCAATGTAATATATTTAATTTAACTCATGGAAACATGAGAGGTAAGAAAATATAATTAAAAAAATAAACTCCTCGTTGGCGTGCCTGGGTGGCTCAGTGGGTTAAAGCCTCTGCCTTCGGCTCGGGTCATGATCCCAGGGTCATGGGATCAAGCCCCACATCCAGCTGTCTGCTCAGCGGGGAGCCTGTTTCCTCCTCTCTCTCTCTTTGCCTGCCTTTTTGTCTACTTGTGATCCCTGTCTGTCAAATAAATAAAATAAAAAATCTTAAAAAAAAACAAAACTCCTCACAAATAAAAGGTTTAGTTGCATGGTATAGTGTTATTGCCATTGATATAATTTGGATGTGATATCCAAGACAGAGAGTTAGAATTAACTTGAGGACTACTGTCTTATTTAATATACACCTATAATCCATATCTATTATCTATATGTACATCTATATCGATGTTTTTAAGTTGTTGTCCACAAAACTAAAAATCAGAGGCTGCTCTCAAACCAGCAAAATTCATGTTTCATGAAAATATCCTGGCTTGACTATTTTAGAACCAGGCAATATACATGTCTGCAGAGTGTATATATAGTGCATTTAAGCACAAGGATAATTAAACCGATATCTATTTTGTTGAATTTTATTGTTAAGTTCCCCAGTGAACATTTAGAAAAAAAGGGAAATGGGGAAATGGTCTCAATCTATTCAGATCATAAAAATCCCATTTGCTGTATTCTTCCATTAGATATAAAATATACTAGTGCTAAAAAATACATTTAATGGTGCCATTACAATCCAGTTCCTTACATACAGTTCTTTAAAATTTTTCAATTGCAATTATAAAATTCCATTTCATTTCTGTTCTCTAAAGTTTTATCTCATCATTCAGACTATCATATCTTGCTCAAATGAAACTCTCCAGAATGCAGTAAAATAAGGTCCAAAGAGTAAAGTTATATTGTCACTGAATCATGGAGATAAATTTTCCTGAAACCAACATTTTGTAACTTGGCATCCTTGGATAGGCTGTGAATCCCCTGAAATAGAACATAAAGGTTAAAATTTCCCCAGAAATCCTTTCTCTCGTATCACTTTCCCCCTTTTTAGTATATGTGCTGTCTAAGTGAGCTCACACTTTTCCCCTTTCTGAAGGATCTTACTCATCAGTGTAAAATGGAATATTCTTTCCATTTTAACAATGTTAAACAATGGAGAACCCACAATGACTCTAATGCTCTCCAAACATTGCCCAAACTCTGTCATTTACTTTATAGTAAAATGTACTTACCACCTCTAAATTCTTCTGATTTGGTCTTGAATGTATTCCACTGAAATAGCCCTTTGAAGGTCACCAGTGACATCCTCATCATTAAATCTAAAGGTCTATTCTCAGTCTTCATCTTTCTTGACCTGTCAGCAGCATTTGCCAGTTGAACTCTATAGCCGTCCTCAAGACAATTTCCTCATTTGACATCTAAGACATTACACTCTTTTTTTTTAATGCTTTTCTCTCCCTGGATGTGTGTATATACCTCTGTCTCTGTCTCTTTCATCTCTCCTTGTCATAATCAATTGCTGGTTCATTCCTCTGACTGATCTCTCTGTATTCTAAATGCTCCTGGGTCCACTTCCTTGGTGATATCATTCAGTATCGTGATTTTGGATACCTTCTATCCTATACTGAACTCTTATGTTTCTACCTTCGGTTAAGACTTCTCTTCTGTAGGTCATATTGGGATGTACAAAGTCTACATCTCCACATAAATGTCTAATAGGCAACTCAAGTTTGACATGTCTAAAACTCTTGTACTTATATGAAACCCCTAAAAAACCCTGTTTCTCTCCAGACCTCCCCACTTCAACAAATGGCATTTCCCTTGTACCAGTTTTTCATGCCAAAAACCTTGAAGTTATCTTGTACCCCTCTCTTTCTCTCACATCCAGGAGCCAAACTATAAGCCTATCTGATTAGCTGTATCTTTTAAATACATTCAGAAAATGACCACATTTCTCTCTCTCTCTCTCTCTCTCTCTCTCTCACACACACACACACACACACACACACCATTATCCTGATAGAAATCACCATCATCTTTCCCCTTGCTTATTTCATTTGGCTCTTACTGATCTCCCAGTTTCCAACCTGGCATTCTTTCAATCCTCAACACAGAGAATGAAATTATATAAGTCAAATCACTTCATTTTTTGCTTTAACCTTCCAGTGACTTCCTATCTCCTTCAGAATAAAAGCCTAATTTTAGAGTCCTTAACCTTTAAATAATATCATATGTTGATATAATTCTATTCTGTTAAGATATCAGAGGAAGAAAAATCCCTTAAAAACTAAAAAAAAGTTTTTAAAATTAAGGAAAACATAAATCTAAAATTTAATTTAGATTGATGAAAAATCAGTTGCAATTTATATCATATTTTTAGATATAGCGTCACTTCAATCAGATATTAAAGGTTATCTCTGTCCCCTCAGAGTAATTTTCATGTAATTAAAATGAGAAGGACAACATTATAGAAATAACCTATTATGTCTATTTGCTTGCACTTTTATTTTTTAATCTTTCAGTTCCCAAATATTTTCTATTTCTCAGGATATTAAAAAAATGGAAGATTTATAGATTTCAGTTTTTCCTAATTTTATCTACTAAAGTTACTAGAAATTTATATACTTTTAATTTTCAGGTACTGGGATGCCTAAAAAGGATAAACAAATTGAATCTAGCTGGAACCTGATATGAATACTACCTTGACAGTTCCAGATTTTTACTGATACACCACAAGTTATAATAAGTGGAGCTCTTAGTCTTACTTTAGTCACAGCTACTTAACATCTACTTGGCACTTATTGTTTGCCTAAAAAACTTACAGAGCTATCTTCTTCACGACACTTTCCAGTATAAGATGGGCCAACAACGATATCTTCTGTTTCTGAGCATCCATAACATAGGGTGTATATTGCAATTTGAATAAAATAGATGTACACTATTTCAATCCATTCCTAATTTTTCCCTGTATTAAACTCTTATTTAGATTACAAACTTCTCCAGGACGGTTTCTTTCTTGGTAACCCCATAGTGTTTTGAACCACAAGTATTCAATAACTTTTCTTTTTAATTGAATACACATGCATACTATGACAAAATATAGTTTCTATTTTTGAGCACCCCAAAAAATTGTAGCCAAGAGACATTTACATTTATAAAATTGACATATTTGTGTCAAAGGCACAAATCAGGGGGCACCTGGGTGGCTCGGTGGGTTAAGCCTCTGCCTTTGGCTCAGGTCATGGTCTCAGGGTCTTGGGATCGAGCCCTGCATCTGGCTCTCTGCTCAGCAGGGAGCCTGCTTCCTCCTTTCTCTCTCTGCCTGCCTCTCTGCCTACTTGTGATCTCTCTCTCTCTCTGTCAAATAAATAAATAAAATATTGTTTTTTTAAAAAAGGGCACAAATCAGGATAAATGGCTCTTCTTAGTTTTTTGGGGTAATGATTGCAAAATTTTTCTCTTGTTTTTAATTGCTTTTAGCGAGCTCTATTTCCAAGATTGGCTCAGATCCTCTAAAACTTGTTCACGATGCTGTGGAAGAAACCACGGACTGGGTCTATGGCTTCTTTTCTTTGTTGTCTGACATCATCTCGTCTGAGGGTGATGAAGAAGATGATGACGATGGGGCTGAGGACACTGATAAAGGTACAAAGAGCATAGAGATGCACCTAACTTCTCAGAACAATACTTGATAGGCATTTTAGTGGTTTGCTTAAGTTTAAACACAAATGAGCGCTTGGGTCAGGCTAAACCAAAATGAATACGATTCTGAGGTCTAACAGCATTATTGACAGGCTGCCAAACTCTGTAAATAGGTCCCTATTTGGCTTTCATTTTACAGCTCATCTGTTATTATGGCAAAGATATCAGAATTAAATACTACCATTTGGGTAGCATTATAGTAGAAAGGGTCTTACTATAAAGGGTCAAACTCACAATAGAACCTCACATCTATATGCTTCTTTGGGGAAAAATAGTAGCTATTTCTCATGTTTATCCTTAGGAAGACTGAAATAATAGCAATAATTGATAGACATATGTTCTATACATGTAAGTCATATTCATGATGAAATAGAAAAAAATTCTACTAAAATCATAATCAAAAGTAAACTTATTGAACCAAATGGAGGTGTAGAATGGAGGGACATTATAAACATCACAATAATTATGCAACTAACCTATGTGCTCTCTCATATATATTAATAAACACAAGGAAATAAACCCCAACCATATGTAAACTACTATTGAATGGATAGAAAAAAACAAAGAACAAAGCCTTTTGATTCTATCTTTTACATGACACTTTTGAGGGTCAGCCTTAGTCATCAGAAATCATGTATTCAGTCACGACTACCAGGAAAGCTGTTATTGTAGCCCTTTCTCTGACTTTGTCTGAATTTGTATTTGTTTGGCCCCAGTGAGAGGTTGAGAGGTTGAACAACAGAGAACTGAAATGAACATGATATATGAACTATAATGTATAATTTGGATTGCTGCCATGATTTCATTGAACTCATAAAAGCAAAACTATCTCACATAAATGTACATAAACAAAGTTTATACTTAAAAACTGGAATTTGGGAGGCAAAGTAATATAAGAACTACTAATGTCAAAACTAATAGATGGCTTTTTCAATGAACAAAAGAAAATGGGAAAAGAGAGAGGCAGTATTATCCAATGCTAAAAGTTTTTCTAATTTACTGTTTTTGTCTTGGTTTAGGAGAAATAGAGGAGCCTCCCTTGAAACAAAAAGGTAGGTCGTTTTCACCTTTAAAAAATGTGGTAATGTTGATCTTCAGCATGATTCAAATATATTTTACATGACTTGTAGCCTTAATTTATTTTTAATGTATAGTTTTTGCTTAATGACTAAATTGAGATTTATAGTTAGGTAGAGAAATACTTGATTCTTTCCAATGAGACTGACCGCACTATTTTTCAGTTGTTTATTTAATTGATGCCCTCTTCAGTAGATGTGCAAATCCATCTACACACAGAGTCATGTGACTTGGAATTGCAGGAATGAAGAGTGAATTCTGTAGCCTCAGAAATGGCCCAGAAGGTGATGATTCCCATGATTTTTATTCTCACTATGGCCAGATTTATTGATTTTAAATTTTTATTCTTTTTCCTCCTTATTTTATTTTCACTATTAATATTCTTCATCTTTAGGTGATAAGTAGGGGACAGGGTGTGTGAAGCAGTATGGAAAAGAATAATCTTGGAGGCAAAGACCTAGCCAGTCAGTATGTATCATGTATCATCCCAAAGGAATAAAGTTACCTGGGTATACTTGGATGTGGAAGAGACAGATTTCTTGTAGAAATATATTTGCTAGGATCTTCCATAACTGACTGGGATGATCACAAATCCAAAAGATGGAAGCAATTTGACTACAAAAAAGGTGTATAGCTATGGGGCAAGAGCCTCACAGGGGCAATTATTTTTATAAGAAAGAGTAAGAATTGTCTAGAAGGGACAATAAGGAGAAGGGATACCATTCCTGAGTAGAGTTGCTGTCAGAGAGATATAGCCGGCACATAACCAGACTTGATACAGTTGTGATGTTTTACTTTCTGCTGCACATGTTCAGCAGCCGGCTTTTGGGGAGTGTTTACTCCAGGGGAGAATTTGCTGGCTTCTGTTGCTATCTGCTAGACCTACTGTAGATGCAAACAGTGGGATCCAAATTGGGAGCTTCAGCCTTGTCTGCGCAGATGATGATTATCTCATTATCTGGGGCAAAATCCACTTAGTGTATGTTAATTTGGAAAATTTGAATTTGTAACTTGTCCAACAAATGAGAGCTAAACTAGTGAAACCCAAATATGGGAAAGCCAGAAACGAAAGTATTTAGGAAGTTATTATCAAGAGGAGAAGACAGGTTTCTTGATCACAAATCCAGGATGAGAACTCAAGCTGTAGTTCAGCCATTAAACCCAGGTTTAGAGATTCTAGATCAGTTGATAAACTTCTTGAGGTTAGAAACAGTTTTTTTTTTTTTTTTTTTAACAGCTGACCTCCAATGGATAGTGCCTGGAATATAGTAAAAGTTTAAGCTAATGAGTTACTAGTCATTATCAGGAAACAACAGTTTATGTATAATGTGTGCTCCAATTGGATATGGAAGAGAGAAAAGCAAATTTTTTTTACTTATAAAGTGAATTCTTCAGGAATATCATAAGATCATATTCTCCATAAATCACTACCTAGAATTCAGTGAAGAATCTGTTCTTTCCTTTTGATTTGAATTTCCCCATGGGATTACTTCAAAATTGCTTCATGTAATGATTAACATAATTGCAGATCCACACAAAGCTGATTATTATTCTTTAAATTATTGCCTTGTTTTATAAAATCAGCAGAAAAACTATTAAATAGTTGTTACGGATACTTTTGAAAAAGATGTCAGTAATGTTCATTAGTTAAAACAATCTAAATGATATATGTGTTTAAAACCATGTACACTGGGGTGCCAGGGTAGCTCAGTGGGTTAAAGCCTCTGCCTTCGGCTCAGGTCATGATCCCAGGGCCCTAGAATCAAGCCCTGCATTGGGTTCTCTGCTCAGCAGGGAGCCTGCTTCTCCCTCTCTCTCTGCCTGCCTCTCTGCCTACTTGTGATCTCTGTCTGTCAAATAAATAAATAAATAAATCTTTAAAATAAAATAAAACCGTGTACACTAATGTCTTGAAGGATTACTAAAAGAATTGACTTAAGATTATCCGAATATTTTTTTTAAATAATATTACTCACAAAGTTGCTTGAGAAAATGGACATCTAAGGAAACATCTTGTATATCCTACCTTGGGTATAGAAGCTATGCAATAATGAACATTGGTTGAAGTGGACTGAAGGAAATATTTTTCATTATAATTACTATTTTTTACTTAAAAGTGTCATAGAGGCAATGAGAATTTTAAAGCAGTATGTAATATTTTGCAAAACATTTCTAATTATATTCTATGTTTAAAAGTGTATTTTAAGTATAATTATTAGAGAATAGATGCTATGAGCTTATCCCTATTTTATGATGAATTTTTAAAATATATTTTCATATTTAAAAATTGTGCTTTAAGAAGTATACAGTTTTGGTCATCTAAAATGACAGTGTCCTAAACCATTTCATTTTCATCCATTTAAATGACTTTCTATTGATATCCTCATGAAATACTTTCCCTCCCATTCAGATAGATTCAATAATATTTATCCATTTTATATAACCTGAATTATCAGTCTGTGGTATTATTTAACTGTCTTGTGTCTTTATGAAACATTTTATCTAAATGCACTTAAAATGTTAGTTTTATTTGTCCAGTTGTTATTTTCATCGAAATAAAAACTCAACCACCCAGTTATTTATGGGTGGAGTTTGCAGATCTAAGCTGATGCGGAATGATGGTCTAGTCAAATAATCTTGTGGTTGCAGGATTGAGTATTAAACAGATTATTAATATGGATGAAATTTTTGAGTCTGCAATTCTGTGAATTATGTTGTTATATATAAATAAAGCTTCAGGGTGTGAGATGTAGTACATAGTGTCTTTATACATCTTTATTTTTCAGCTTGTCAAAATTTTAAAATAATCTATTCTATTACCAAACACTACGTGATGAGCGTCCAAGGCACTGAATCATTATAAAACATTATATTTTATTATATAATTATTTAAAACTTACAGTTATGGAAATCAACTACCACTGTAAATCTTAGTTGTGTTGTGTGTGGTAGGTGCACTTTGATTATTTGGAGTCTCCTATTGTGTAGCTTCTTCACAGGAGGGTGCACATCACGGATGCTAGTGCCCCACTTTCCAAGGGGTACACAAGTGCAGGTAACTATAAAGGAATGAAATTATAATTGTAAGTTTTCCTCAAATAGTTTTGCCTGAAAACACATCTAAGTTCATAATAGTACTTCTACTTTACAACATAGAGAAATGGCCTTTACCCATCCTAAAATTTCTGGAATGCTCACCCCAAAGACCAATAGGCCTTTCTACCCAGACCTGCATACAGCTGCTAAAGAAGAATCATGGTGCTGATACAGAAGAGCTCTTTTTCTTGATGGGAGGGTCTGACACCAAAGATATGGTGGAGTAGAGGAGACTCGAGCTGCAATCAGTTTCATTTAATGACTTCGCCTTTTATTTAGCTGCATAATGTGAAAGATAACATTCCTCTTGAGGAAGAGTCTCATGAGAGGAAAGCAAAAAGAATATAGATAAGAAATACTAAAAGCTAAAAATGCCTTTTAAAAATTTAAATGTAAGTAATTCTTTTCATTTATTCTCAATACTTGCTTTAGGAAGTCCCATTGGCTTGAAAGAGCACTTTGAAACAACCAAAGCAGTGTAGGTTACTGTTGCTGGTTCTTTTAAATATAACTGGAATATTTTCTGAGACAGCCAAATTTTTAAAGATGCATTGACTAAACCCATAGATGCCACCTTTCTGTGATACCTTCCAGATTTATTCTGTATTGTTCAAAAAAAGAATTTAAAACATACTTTATGTAATTATATTATAGAACATTTACTCTAATTATAGTCAAACCTTTCTATTTCATCTAATGTAAGATGTTTAATATTTTGTATCTCCTATTGACAAAAAAGTCATATGATATTTGCAGAACCAATTTACTCTCTCTATATACATATATTAAAGTACCTATGTATATATGCATAATACATTATGCACCATTTGTTATTTATATGTATTTTTTACCTCCTATTAATAAAAAATATAAAACTATATGCTAGATATTGGTTTTATATGCATATATATATTTAATACATATTCTCTTTTGCTTGATAATTATAAAATTTTAAGATAGCTTACAAAATCATTAAAATTATTTATTTTATATTTGAAAGTTACTTATTTAGTCCCAAAAGCAAAACATTAGAACTTGATATCCCCCTCACATATATATTGCTGAAATGTCAAACTCTTTATCATATCTTAGTTTCACAAAGAGTTTAAAATTCTACCTATTTATTACATGACATTAGTATAAATAAAATAACTTACAATAGAATATTGGTTTGTCTTGTTTTTATAACTTATTTTCTAAAATAAATGTATTATATTAAATCTACCTCATTTTAGTCTTTTCAGCTACTTTTAATAACATATCTTCCAGGTGTGTTGCAAAACTTATTCTTTCTTAATAATTCTCTAAAGATGCATACTAAAATTTTTTGAATTACAAAACAAAATTACATTTTTTGAAAGAGGTAAATTTGATTTGAGTAAGAGGTTTGAAAACAAAGGCTGGTTTGCCCATTAGCTAACATGACAAACGTTTTTTATAAATAAAGTGAGTAGCATCCAAGGTCTAGATGAAATATACCTAAAGCAAGACGTACATGCAAAAGTACATAAGACAGTATCATTTTTATCAAAAATCATTACCATTTGCAATACTTTGATTTTTCTTCATCCTCTCTGAGTATATTGGTTGGTTACACAAGGTACTCCTGAGTGAAAGTAGTAAAAATATCTAGCAGTCATTTGGTGGGTCTGATAAAATCATTTTAGGTCCAGGAAATTCAGAAAATGAATGAGTCTCAGAATAGAGTAACAAACTTTTGTGTGTTTTTCAAATTTTTATTTCCAATGGAACTAAGAGGTCATTAGTCAGTTACTCAGCTCAAGGATCATTGAGAATAAATTTCTTATTGGTTCCCTATGTCATTTTACCATTGCTTAGAAGAAGATTAAAAAAAATAAATAATATTATCATAATAAAATTGTCATCTCTGTGTATGTGTGGGTGCACGTGTGTGTAGCTCTATATACATGTACATGCATAAAGCATATGTACACATGTGTACATACATGTTCATAAGGCTTCTCAATATTTGTATCTTTAAAAGCAAACAAGGTTATATTTGTCATCTTATCTAATTCCATCTGTGAATCATATTCACAAATACATGAACTAATTAAAGTTGTATGTATCCCATAAAGAGAGCAATGACTTTCCAATAAAATTTAAATTTTGTTTTTCAGGTTTAATAATACTTTCATGAAAATTTATAAAATATTAACCTTCATTTTCTTATGATCATAGGATATGAAAGAAATTCTAAATTTCAAAATATATACCTTTTTTCTAGAGAAGTGGATAGTATGGTCAAGAAAAAAATCCCAATCATAAAAATATATTGTTCTTGAATGAAATTTTATGAGGGAAATGGAATGAAAATATGAATTCAAAAAGAAAAAAGAAAAGATATACAATTTCCAGATGTTAAAAAAGCTTGTTTGTTATTTTAAATCCATAATGAAGAATCTCAAAATATTATGGTATCATCCATGATGGATGGACCATCATCAGGTCCATCAACCCAGTTTTTTAACCAGATGAAACAATTTTATTTTTAAAAGTCAAAATTTATAATAATCTATTAATTGTACTTTTAAAACTTATGATAAAAAATTTAGAAGTTATATTCAAAATATAGAAGGAGATACAGTTTCCCAAAATTTTCTAAGGTAATGTCAAAGGAAAACTAATTAAAGTTTCTGTAATGAAAATGAAAATTTTGTGCTTTGGATGACTTAAGGATTCCGAGTGAGAACAGAACATGAGGGCCCAAGGTTCCACCATAGTCAACAATGTATGTCCTTAAATAATCACTATTTCAGAGCACTGACATGTTTTATCCCTTCAGTAAATTTGTTTTTCAATAAACCTTTTTCAAGTGTTTTCTAGATGCTAAGCAATATGCTACGCAGTGGAAAACATATAAGTCTTTGCGTACAGCACTCCCAAAAGTTCATGATGAATGTTTGTTAATAAGATAATAAATAGGGGCTCCTGGGTGGCTCAGTTGGTTAAGCACCTGCCTTCTGCCCAGGTCATGATCCCAGATTCTTGGGATGGAGCCCCACGTTGGGCTCCCTGCTCAGCGGGGAGTCTGCTTCTTTTTCTCCCTCAGCCCCTCCCCCACATTCATGTTTGCTCTTTCTCTCTCTCTCTCACTCTCAAGTAAATAAATAAGATCTTTAAAAAGTATGATAAAAAAATGACTATAATGGATCTTTTATGTGATATACCTAATAAAGTTAATTATTCCATACTAATAGTAGAATCGATGTAAGATTGCAAATGAGTCAAAGACTATCTTATTTATATAATGTACTGAAAAAACCTTATTGAAGAGTTTAATGAATAGATGAGTAATTCAGATAATAAATTAGATAAAATAACTTGGGCATTGCATATTTGATAATGATGAGGTGATCATATACAACCAAACTTAAAGAGGAAGAAAATATGAATAATGATAACTATATTGAAAATGAATAAACTATCTTGGGCAAAAATAGAATTATAATAAAAATACATAAATTTAATTCTCTTAATAATTCATAAATACTCCCAAGTCGAAGCTAATCACAGACTTCCCAACACAGATACAGAGAAGGAGAGATAAAGTGATGGAGGCAGTGATGGAGGGAGAGAAGGAGGGAGAGAGAGAGAGAGAGAGAAAATCCAGTATTCTTAAAGCAAAGGTAGACATATAGTTCCATGCATAACAGGTGTTGCTATTTTTCTGTTTCTTTTTCAAACATAAAGTATTGGTTTATCACAAACCTAGTATGATTTTGCTTTCATATTTCTATATTGGTACTTTTGTGATGTTAACTTTTCAGATTGGGTAAACTCTCTGTAAGAGAGTACAATTCTTTACTGGATATGTAGCTTTTTAAATTTTTTGTGCTAACATTTCCAAGTGCAACCTAATGAATATACTTATCTCCTTTTTACAGTTTACTCTTAGTTAAACCTCGATCTATAGTAACTCTGCATATAAGAATAATCATTACAGCAGTTATGTCCCTTGCAATATGTAATTTTAGAAGACAATAATAGTCCCCTAACAAGACATTTATAATATCCTTTTCAGACATCTAGTTTTATAGTTCAGAAAGAATAGTTTTAGTCATTTGGATCTATGCACACTCAGTTTTTTGGGAAGAAAGAACTGTTTTTCAATTTCAGGAGAATAGTGGCCTTACGTGTTAAATCATGGTTTGCCTTATAGGAAAGAACTAGACGCCTCACTACGTTACATTAATTTCCTTGCTTTCTAATTATGTGCTCTTTGAAACAAGGATCTGTCCTCAAGTTTGAACAGGACCCAAGTATGAAGGCTGATATTCTGTGAGATTGTACCTGATGCATGTCAACAGAAGAGGCTCTTCTCTACTTAGAGCAAAACAAATTACATTCTCCTTATAGTCATGTTTTTAAATTTCCTTAAAGCTCCTTGGCTTGAAAAGAACCCAGTAAATTTAAACTCAGGTCTTTCATTGTGTATTTTTCTCACTTGATTGAAACCCACAATAGCTCTTTGCAGTCAGGGTGAATAAGGAAAAGCCAGGAAATTTGTGCATCATAAATATTCAAGACTTTAGGATTAGGCCATTGAGAAGGTTGTATCACGTCATCAGGAGTAAGATAGATGGACAAGTCTCCGTGCCAGAGATTTCATTGCATCCATCTTTGCTGGCAGCTTCAGTGGCTTACACCAGGCTGAACATTAAGTGTCTGAAAAATATGGTGAGTGAAAAAAGAAGATGAAATGGAAAGGTGACTCAACTTGTTAAAATTCATAGGCTCAGAATATTGGTTACTAGGTAGGCCCTAGTAACCTTGTTAAGTAGATACATTTATCTTTGGACCTCTTCACTTAGGAAGTGTGGATCCAAACTCAACTCCACAGCTGCAGTGCCGCATTTTCCCTTGGGCTACACAAGGATTCCACGGCTATATCTTCTTCTTCTTCTTCTTCTTCTTCTTCTTCTTCTCCTTCTCCTTCTCCTTCTTCTTCTTCTTCTTCTTTTTTAAAGATTTTGTTTATTTGTTTGACAGAGAGAGAAATCACAAGTAGGCAGAGAGAGGGGGAAACAGGCTCCCCAATGAGCAGAAAGCCTGATGCAGGGCTTGATCCCAGGACCCTGAGATCATGACCTGAGCTGAAGGCAGAGGCATAACGCACTGAGCCAACCAGGCACCTCCTACTGCTTTATCTTCTGCCTGTTTTTCTGATTATCAGTCAGACCCACAACTGCAGGTGGACAAAGTCCAGGGAGAACAGGCAGCAGCATTGGAAGTGGACTCCCAATAAAGAAGTCTGAGGTGGCTGAGGTGAAGGAAGATCTGGTCAGTGGTCCAGAGAATCACTTCTTCCTGGGGTTACAGCTGTAGTGAATTCTGGATCCACTGGATTAGGCAACTTTTGAATCTTTTTTTAAAAATATTTTTAAAAATTTATTTGAGAGACAGCATGAGCAGGAGGAGAGACAGAGAGGGAAGCAGACTCCCCACTGAGCGGGGACCCCAGTGTGGGGCTCAATCCCAGGACCCCTAGATCATGATCCAAACCAAAGTCAGACACTTAACAACTGAGCCACCCAAGCACCCCTGGTGCCTTTTGTATCTTATGCTACTAGAAAGAGCTCACCTCTATCGAGACAAGCAAACTAGAACCAGGATGATAGGAGGTAAATAATAGTAGGCACAGATAACAATGGGTAAAACCAGAGCCTGAAAGAACATCCTAAAGAAAGAATTGAGATTATTCCTGCGCTGACAAGAAACACCTAAAAGGGTTGGGCCGGAGTTGAGTTGTCTCAGAGGCACTTCTTATTTGCCTTGATGTTGGCACCAGAATCTAATCTCAGGGTTGCTTCAGTCTTATTTGTAAAATCAGATTAGATAAGTAATGGAGAAGTGTATGAGTGAGAAGCTGTTATTCCAGAACTCCATTCTCTCCAGTTATTTAGGTTTCCTTTCTTAAAGTCATAAAAAATGCGGTGTTGGTTGAATACAGATGGCTTAAAGTATTACATAGTCCAGATTATGTATTTTCATTTAGAATGGTTTGTTGAAAAATAAAACAAAATTAAAAAAAAAAGGCAAAACAGAAAACTCCCCAGTATTTCTCAATTCTGTGCATTAGATTCAAATGATGGGAGTCCAAAATTGATTTCAATCTGACTTAATGGAAAGGATACTTCAACAGTTCGAGTTGACTGAAAGATGCAAGAGTCAAACTGGCTTCAAAGATGACTGGTAGAGGGTTTTTTGCTGTTGTTGTTGTTTCAATTTTATTTATTTATTTGACAAAGAGAGAGAGATCACAGTAGGCAGAGCAGCGGGCAGAGAGAGGGGGAAGCAGGCTCCCCGCTGAGCAGAAAGCCCGATGCGGGCTCGATCCCAGGACCCTGAGATCATGACCTTAGCTGAAGGCAGAGGCTTAACCCACTGAGACACCCAGGAGCCCAGTGGATACAGGGTTTTTAATAACATGATTTGTACATCTTCTCTCTTTGCTCCTGTCCCTGCTTTCCTTCATCTGCTTAATTCTCAGGCAGACTTTCCTCTCCTATTGGCAATTATGATGGCCAGAAGCGTCAGGCCCAAGGTATTTTACTTCAGCAACTCAGGAGAGGAGGCTGTGCTTTTCCTCAACTATTTCAGCAAAAACAATGTAGTTGACTCTCATTGATTTGTATCGAGTAACACACCATTCTTAGAACCAATCAGCTAGCCAGAGACCTGCAGCATGCTCTTTGTCAAGATCTAGGGAATAGACCCACTCTTGGGAGTAAAGAGTGGGGTTGGCATCACCCAAACTCTTTATACTGGGATGAGAAAACGATTGGTTCCTGAAACTAGAGGAGATATGCAGTTACAATAATGAATTCTAGCAGGTGAGCCACAGATGTCTTTTTAATTTGGAACCCCAGATCCCTTCCCACTTCAGATTTACCCAGCCAGAATCTCCAGAGGTCAAGCCTTGAGAAGCTGTATTTTCAAAACCTCCCCAATGTGTTTCTAACTCTCAACCCAGGTGAGAACCATTGCAATCCAAATGATTAATTCTATAAATGAGTGATTTTATGCATCGTGACACCAGGAAGGGAGAGAGTCAAAGATAAGTGGATAATTGCACTTATTATTTATACATATTGACTGCTCTTCTATATAAATATACCATTAAAAAAATACCAAACCATGAATAATAAAATGCAAACTAGATTAATATCACTGTCACATTGCCCTAGACTATTGGAATAACTATTGACAATTGTTGCTCATCAGCTGAACACATCAACATTTTAAACGTAATTGAGATAGACTCGAAGAAATATGATGAGAAGATATTTGCATTGGTTCCCCTTCTGCTGTTAACCTGCTATGGTTAAGTCACTTAACCCCAGTAGCTATCAGTTCTCACATCCATAAAGCAAAGAGGCTGGATTTTACTGATGTCCAGGTTCTTTCTAGCTATAATATTTTCTGATTCTATGATTAAATTGTGATGTCATATATTAATACTTTTACCAAGAGTTTTGTCTGGACTACAGCTTGCAACTCAAAGTATGCTCCAAGCAACAGCAGCATCAGCATCGTCTGGGAGTGATTTAGCAATGCAGAACCAGGCTTCATCCAGACCAAATGAATCAAAACCTGCATTTTAGGAAGATCCCCAGGCAACTCATTTGCACATTAAAATTTGAGAAGTGTTGGTCTAGACAGTGGTTCCTACTTCTGACTGTGGTTCTGAAACCACCTGAGGGTTTATTTAAACTGGATACCCCTAAAAGTTTCCTCACCACAAGAGACTAATTGATTAAGTTTGGGCTGTAGCTCAGGAATACATTTTAATATCTCCCCAGATGGCTCTGATGTACAGCCACATTGATTTTGTCTAGTATATCATCAAATATAAAACACACATTCAAACACAGCCCAAAACATCATCCAAATCCATAAAGTCCACCATTGATTATCTTATAAAAGCTATTGTTTGTTATCATATCATTTCCACCTCATCCTGGCTTATGAACACATGGGAAAAAGTACCTCATTTTATAAATGGAGAAAATACAATTCAAAGAAGAAAAATGGATTAATCTAAGATTGCTAAGTTAGTAACAAAAATGAGGTTGGACAGGTATCATCATATTTATTTTGAAATTTTTTTGTAGAGGTCAAGACTATCTGGTGTTGCTACTACTATTTTTCTTGATGAAGTTGAGCTTATTTTACAAAACTCTACCAAGTAACAAATCTAACAAAATTAAGGTCCAAACATTTTTATGTTTATGGGATTCAACATCCCTGAAGGATACTGTTCTTGATTATTTGTCTATCACTATATCTGAAGTGTATGCCAACTTAATCACAAACACTAGGTAGCTTTGAGGGAAAGAAAATATTCCTCTTTATGGTCTTCATTGATGGTCAATAGTGTGCTTTCCTCAAAATTTTATAACTAGAAGAGAAAAATTATCAGAAAAATCATAGAAAATACAAATACCTACACATCATTTAGAATGTTTCTCTAAAATATTGAGAATTTAATACAATATTTTTCTGTAACAATCCTTACTTAGCCACTAAATAGATAACTAGACTTGCTTGGTTATTCATCATAATTAGACCTTTGTGTCCTAATCACAGCTGGCAAAATCTTACAAATCAAGATTCTATGTTCAAACAAATGATTTGAATTTTCAATATTAAAAATAAGAAAAAATGTAAAAAGGCATTTCATATTGTCTACTGCTTTGATATATATAGAGAAAATACAATGATAAAAAGCATTCACTGAAATCCACAACACTCATAATAATTTAATAAACTTGGTTGTTAGATAAAAGAATCAGGATGGTTGCCTTGGTGACAGAGATTATCTTTTTAACTTCTTGAGTCTGTCATTTTAAAATCTTGAATTGATAATATTTTAAATTTGTTAACAATGTCTCAAGTTAATCGAGAAAAATTGTATGCTTTAAATTGGCCATGTTAATCCTAAATGAAATTATAAATTAATTATTCAACAATAAGCTTTGTTATAAGTAGATAAAAACTATTAATCATAAGTAAAATACATGCAACATACAAAGTAACTCAGGAAGACTTCACTACAAAATAAGGTCATTCTTAGGAATCATTTAGCACACTCTATTTTACTATGTCCTATTGATTGCTGCTACTAGCGATCCTCCCATTTTTAAGTGCCATGGCCTGTCTTCCCAAATTATATTTGGAAGTTGATCTCGGAGTCTTGAGGAAATCTGTTGATCTATGATTACCACTGGAACTGTGGGAGACATAGATTTAAGACGATTATATATTGATAAAATTAAACAGTCTAAAGATGATGATGGAGAATCAAGCCAATGAAATGAATCTTCACTTCTAATTTGGAGAAGTGTTAAAGATTTTTGTCTATTCAATAATTATATATTCCTATGGGAATGCAGAATACACTGTGAGAACCAGAGAATTCTCCCTTACACCCAAAAGTTCCATTTTAAACTACCAAAAGGATCACTAAAATCTATACTTATCTTCTCAGGTGTCCAGCATAAATATGCATAACAGATGCCAAAATTTCATTATTTCTGTATATAAAATACCATAAGTATATACTCAAGTGCCATCAGATAAAGAAGAATGCAGATGATCATTGAAATACCATAAGCTTCAATAGGCTAGAGAGCCGCAATAGTATCTAACATGTAGAACCAAGGGGATAGAAATTTTGGACCCCTTCCTTTAAGCTATGTTAAGTTGCATGTACTATTTTCATATCTTGCTCCCAATTATTTCTAATGAAATAGACATGATATTTGATTGTCAACATTTTATCACAAGTATAATATATTCAATTCAGAGTTGTCTTATTTTTTATATAAACGTCTATGAGTAAGTTTTGAAATAAGGCAAAGTGTTAAAAAACCATTTTAGTATTAAAAATTAGTGTTAGTACTAGTATTGAGTACTGTTATTTAAAAAAATAAAAATACTCAATACCCTTACTTTGATTATTATATAGCTTTTCAGTGTTCCAGAAAGACGTTATAAAAAAATCTAATTTTTGTACAAGTGTTGCAGCTTCAGAATAACTTTCACAAACTATCTTATTTTCACAAATAGTAAAATTCTGCAACTTTACCCAGGATTTCTAATAACAGGTAAAAATGATTAGAAATGCAACATTTTACTTTCTCAAAATTTTCAACTATACTTATTTTAGTACTTAAATTGAGAGTAGGTTCATAAAGAACAGATGAGATATGATCCACCATCACTTTCTATATTATGTAAGAGCTTGTAAGTCATAATCCTACCTAAATATTTATTTTTTAAATTTATTATATATTTATCAAATGGTTAGTATATGATAGCCATCATTGCTGTACAATCAACATTTAATATGGAACAAAAAAGACATAACTATCGACCTCATCAAATTTAGAATTTAGTGAGAGAGATAAGAAATAATACTAATAACCAGTGCTTACAAGATGCTACTTGACAATCAGGTGCTATTCTAAATTCTTTACATTTTAACTTATTTTAATCCTTCTGTAAATCTATGTGGGAGATATTATTAAAAACCTCATTTGAAGAAATGAAGGTTGTATAACTAGTAAGTGAAGGAATCAGATTTCAGTTGGGTAGATGGATTCCAGCATCGATTATCTTAAAACTAAGCTGTATTTTAATACATGTCAGAGATAACTATATTTTTGTATAGGTCTGTTAACAAATTATCTATGTCTAATTCTCCTAACAAAATGGATATTTTAATTTTATTAGAATAGCATAGATTTATGACATCTCTCATATGATAATTGGCCTCTAACCTCATTGGTTTTTTGGTTTTGGACTTTAGAAATAAACAGCCTGGTAAGGAGGGTATACTTCTTTGCTATCATTGCTGAATTACAAAGCATAAAATCCAAAGTTGAAATTCTCCGAGTTCCTTAAATGAAAGAAAATTTTAAAGGCATTTAAAGCCTAGTGTGATCAAGTTTTCTAATGACTTCAAATGGTTTTAGTTTTAGAGTGGGAGATGAATAAAAGTAAGAATCTAAAAAGGGAGACATTAATTTTTTTTCCACGTCTCATCTTCTTTCGTACTTCCCTGTACATCTGGAGAAAAGTAGTAGAGGAAAATCAGGAGTAGTGAAAAAGTTTGGAATATGCTTCCCACGTACTGTGGAAATAACTTGCCCGTTTTATAAATCTTTTAGTGCCCTTACCCCATTTCCAACACAGTAAACATCAGTGGAGTAATCCTTCACTCTTCTTAGGCAAGGTAACCAATTAACTCAGTAGAAAAAGGAATTTCCTTTTGCCTCCTGACACATTGAGATAGTTGTCACTCTTTCTCCATGATATTTTTCCCATCTCCAATTCTTGAAATTCAAATACAAACTTGTATCCTTAAGGGCTGTGGGCGTTCTCATATCAGGACCAAGATGCTTTGACCTCTGTGCCTTCTAAGTCACAAAACTATCTTTAAGGTTTACCAGTTACCAAAATGGCTTGTGATTTCAACTGGCATCTGGTGCTGAGACTTACTATGTCTTCAGATACATTGGATGCTAATCTAATTGCAATGCACATGCATTTGGAGGTAAACGGTGCCTACCTTGACTTTCTTTGTCCCTTGTATCCAGGACTTGTGCAGGTTTAAGTGAACTGTTCTTAAAGAGTGTCATGTTGTTAAATGCAACTTTATGCAAGTATACATTTTTGTCCTATTACCAAAAAATGGAGTTATTTACCAGTCTATGGAAAATATTAAACACGCTAGTTTAAATATAATATAGGAAATTTTATTTTTCTTGGAAGTGTGTTGAAAACCATAGGGCAATAAAGCTCTAGTGACTTAAATCTTTTAGTGACTTGAATCTTTTAAAATTTAATTTTACATTCTTATACAAATGGTTCTTAGCTGGAAAGAGCAGTTGAGAGGAACAAATCAAACATCATCTGCTTATGAGAGAAATATCCTTCTGAAGTCTAAATTGGTAGCACGTTGTTACTCAATTGGACAGGAGCCTGAATGGTTATCATTTCCTGGCTCAAGTGTAAGCAGACAGAAGTGGCTCATGTGCTCAGGCTTCATTGGATTCTTCAGGCATCTGATGGCCACAAGCAATAACGCTAGTCATAGAATCCAATCCCCAAAGAAAATACGACATTGCAATAAAACATGCAGAAAGAGATTGAATTTATCCTTAAGTTTGAATCACAAGAAATAGATTTCTTTTGTCTTCTCTCAGCAGAGAAATGCAGGTATGTATATGCCTTTACAAGGTTAGCTGTATAGTCTATGCTTGCTGCTGTAGAAATACTAATGGTCTTCAAGGGATCATCAGTTAAAAGATTAGCTGATGATGTTCCCATCGAAATATGTCTGTGTAAGTCATCATATTTCACTGTGGGTTTAAAGATTTTATTTTGTATGTGTGCATGTGTGTTTATTTTAATCCATGACCCCTGCTGCCCCTTGTGAGAAATATAAGAAGATCTGCCAAAAGCAATGAGGCTGTCCTTTGTATGATGCTGAAGTGCAGAATCAGGGAAATAAAATATTAGGACCTTATTATTGAGATTGGTCTGAGTTACAGAACTGTGTTGTGTCAGTTCCGTTTACCATAGAGTAAAAAACAAATACTCAGAAATACATTGCCATTTTTCAGTCTAATTCTTTAGTTTAATTTATTTGTATTTTTTCTTAAGGAAAACTTATTGTGAAGTATAGCCAACATGTTGAGATTCACCTTCCTCTGTTGGGTTACCTCCCTCCTATGGGTTTTGAAAATGGTGAAGGCAATGCATACCCCCCCCACCCTGCCTTTTCATGAGTGGTATTCTTGATTCCAATCTTGTTGAGATTTGTCTTTTGGACTCCTGCTCATTTCAATTCTGGTCACAATCTAGAGTTCATTCCCTTCTGATGAGATGCTTCTGTGTACAAAAGAGCTAGAGCAGGGCTCCTGGCTGACTCCGTTAGTTAAGTGTCTGCCTTTGACTCAGGTCATGATCTCAGTGTCCTGGGATGGACCTCCACATTGGGCTCCCTGCTCCACGGGAAGCCTGCTTTTCCCTCTCTCTCTCCCTCTGCCTCTGTCTGCCACTCCCCCTGGTTGTGCTTTTTCTCTCTCTCTCTGTCAAATAAATAAATTAATTAATTAAAAAAAGAAAGAAAGAAGGAAAGAAAGAAAGAGCTAGAGCTAAAGGGTGCCCAGGTGGCTCCTGCTGTGCTCCTTATGTCTGTTCTCTGATCTGCAAACTTCCTTGCAGGAAACACAGCCATTGACCAACAAACCACCACCCCATCCAGTGAATTTCTCAAGAAGAAGTTAGGCTAGGAAGCTCTGACAGGATTACCAAGCCAGGATGGTCTTTCACACCTGAACTTGCAGAAAGTCCTCACTCAGGTCTGATCCTCCTGTAGGAGCTGTAGAACGGCTGCTTTGCTCTTCTGAGTGGCCAGCAGATGTCTGCAGAGTACACACAGAGACGTACACATGCACACACACAGACGCCTGAGTGGCCAGCAGATGTCTGCAGAATACACACAGAGACGTACACATGCACACACACACAGACGCCTACCTCTAAAGGAAAAATACTATTCTAAATGACAATTTCAAAGCCTTCTTGTCTCGCAATGAATATAGCATATAATGTAAGCTTTTAATTTAGAAAATTTCATCCCATTTCTGCATTTGAATCAACCCTTATGAGGAGTAAGAAATTATCACTGAAAGGTGACTCCTTTGGCATATCCAAAGATTCCTCTAAATCTCTGGTGTGTTACTTGCTTTATTGCCTTGAGTTATACAAGGCACCAATCTTCTCCATAGCCTCTTTTGTTCTGAATAGAAGGGAGGAAGTAAGAGAGGGAAATTTTGAATTTGCTTATTCACTTGTAAAAGATTTAACCCTGTGGATGACCTAAGGTTTTAAAGAGGTCATCTGCCCATTCCTAGGACTAAACCAGCACTGTCTAATAGTAATATAATGTGACCACATATGAAACTTAAAATTTCCAAGTAGCCACACATTTAAAATGTAAAAAGAGTAATATGAAATTAATTTTTAATCCTGTGTCTTGTTTAACCTAATCAGGGTCTCAGTGAGGGCTCAACCAGAAAAAGAGTACCAGTAGAAGATGATGCAGATATATTTATGTATTAAGAAATTCATTACAAGGAATTGGCCTATGTGATTGTGGGGACTGGCTAAGCAAGTCAGAACATACAGGACAGCAGTGAGGCAGGGAGGACCACAGGCAAACTTGAATCCATGGGCAGGGTTACAGAATTTCTTTCCTCTCTCTGGGAAACCTCATGATCCAGAATCATCTGCTTATTTAAAATCTATGGATTAGGGATTTTAATTATCTCTGTAAAATACCTTCACAGCAAATCCTAGTGTTCATTTGAATGACTCGGGACGGTAATCTAACCAAGTTGTCACACAAATAAAATGATCACATTAAATATGTCTAAAATCATATCATTCTAATATGTTATTAATGTAAAATCATTAATGAAATATTTTACATTCTTTTTTATACTAAATCTTCATAATCCAGTATACACTTAGGCTTACAGCACATCTCAATTTTGACAAGCTGCATATCATGTCCTTAATATGCACGTAAATCCTGCGGCTACTGCCTAGGGCAGTATAGGTCTAGCTAGTGAAGGGGATTAGGCTGGTTATCTCATATTCCTAGACAGTTCTTCAGATATAGATTCTTTTTTTTTTTTAAGATTTTATTTATTTACCTGATAGAGATCACAAGCAGGCAGAGAGGCAGGCGGGGGTGCGGGGGGTGCGGGGGGAAGCAGGCTCCCCGCTGAGCAGAGCACAGGATGCCGGTTTTGATCCCAGGACCCTGGGATCATGACCAGAGCCGAAGGCAGATGCTTTAACCCACTGAGCCACCCAGGAGCCCCCATATATAAATCCTTTGTGTGTGTGAGTGTGTGTGTGTGTTAAACAAGGCTTTTGTTAGCTTTATTGTCTATTGCCTATACGATACAACTTTGCAGTGCCTTTGCAAATAGAGCATGTTTCTTTAAAAACAGATCAAAATTTTCTTTACATATACCTCTACATGATAATTTACAGCACAACACTATTTGTTTCATAATTTGAGGAGTACTCTAGAAACCAAGAGCACAGGATAAGCAAAAGAAATACTGTCGTGAGCCAACTGAGCATTTTCTTGGGGGCTCATTTTTGCCATACAGGAGTCATTTGCAATGTCTAAAGACACTTCTCATAGTCATGTCTAGAGGAGGAGCTACGTGCATTTAACAAGTAGAGGCCAGGGACGCTGCTAAGTACTAGAGCTTGCACAGAACAGCCTACCCTACCCCCAAACAATGATTCACCCAACTCAGAAAGGTTTGATATTACCATCAGGTATCTGGAACACATACAAACACACACACACGGAGCAGGATCTGGAGACCTATGGAGAAGAGATTTAAAAAAAAAATGATGAGAGAAGCCAAAAAATGGATTCCTCTGGGTTTTGAAGATCTTTCTTTGAAACTTGGAGAAATTTTATCAGAGATTTGATAAGTATCTTAACTCTTTTGTATCTCTATTGCCATATCAAAGTCAGGGATGGGATAAGGGTGCAGGAGTGCCCCGTAAATAGTGTGATGAAGGATTCATGGGGCAGGCAAGGAGGCAGTTTTCACAGTGATGGTTACCTTCTTAGCAGGTGAAAGTCACTGTCTTTTCCGAAGATACTTAGGAATTTCCAGTGGTTGGTCTTGATTCTAGACTTCTGGAAAAATTACAAAAATGCAAATTCATATTTACAAATGGAGAATTTAAAATGTGTACAGTGATTAGCAACATCTCAAATCATCTGTGAAATAAACTTGTGATAAATAAATAAGTAAAATTCATTAGCATTTTTCTAAGAAAAACCACGCTATTAAGATTAAGTCACTTTTCAGAGGTAGTAATCATATTTGTAAACTCTAATATCTAATTTAGGTCTATCCAAATTAACTGCAAATTCACAATTAACTTCATTTTCCAAGCCTTGGCAATGTATGTATACTGAAGCTAGCAGCAAATTAAATATATTTGTTAAAACCTGATATTTAGGAAAAATGTAACAACTGACTTATTCCATGAAATGTGTCATATCTGCATGCAGTAATTATTGGTTAAATGCAATGCCAAATTCTGATTATAAACATAGCTTAGAGTCAATACTTCTGAGATGTATTTCCTATTAGGTAGTTACAGTTCATTTCACAAATTCTTAATTTAATATGTAAAAATGAAATCTTCCTCAATCTAAATGACATTCTTACTAAGGATTCTTAATTGTATTGAGAGTAATTGAAATAAAACATAATTATAGTTTGTGATCAGTTTTAGCACTGAAAATGGTGACAACATATCCCCATTTATGTAAGTTTTTAAGCTTTTTCAAATAACACTAATTTTGAGGTAAATTCAACTTTTTCCTTATTTCAACAAATGAGTGATTTATTTAGCAATATGTTACGATGACTTTTTTGATTTAGAAAAAATTTAGACTTCATGGTAGAATTTGAAAGTTTAGATCATAGAAATAGTTTGCATTTTGTACATTTTCAAGTAGAGTTTTTTAAATTATAAGTTCTGTATTTTTCCTAGAAATACACAAAGATAAGACTGAAAAGCAGGAGAAAACTGGAAGGAAAATACTGACTAAAGGTAACTGTTTAATTTTGTGTTTATTCTTCTTTTTATATAGGATATATATTTTGTGTACTGACATGAAGGAAAGGAAAATTTTCATGTGGAGTGTTCCCTTGTTTTAACATTTTTGATCGTGTTTAAATGAGTATCTTTACTTCTCAGGTAATTCCAGGTATAAATATATAAGTAATATTTAATTGTTGGAATCAAAGTGACTTCAAAATCTGTGATAATGTTTAAATTATTTACAACAGGTTTTCCCTTCTAAGATAGTACTGCAAATGTAATTGTTGACTTACTAGTAAATACTTTTCTTCTTTGAATATGTTACTGTAATAAGTCAGAATTCAATTTTTTTTTAACTTTGAATTTTTTATGCCCTGCAGTACCTTTAAAATCATTGGAACAGAAATGCAGTCATTATATTGCCTCCCTACTGACTGCTATGGCCCCACAGTTTTCGTATATAGCCTCAAGGGGTACATGGACAGTGACAACATGATGATTAATATTCCTTTCAACTCAACTGAATCCAGTAACTGCAATCTTGCCTTAGAGGCATATTAATAATGGCCAGCATTGTCTTGCTCATTTTATAAGCATCTCTTTTCTAGGAGTGGGCCTTGTAGTCATAAAACTTTAAAGAAACATATAGGAATAAGACTGATGATTCACAAACCTGTACCCCGAAACAAATAACACATTATATGTTAATAAAAAAGAAGAAAGAAACATATAGGAAGCAAGAGATTTCAAAGGGATATATTTCTAAATAATTCTCAGGATTCCCCAAATGATCAGCCTCGCCTGCTTTTTAAGTGAGTCAGGGCAAAAATTAAAATCTCATAATTCCATGCCACACAAATATCTGTTCTGGACAGAATTTGAAATAATTTTTTTCTGGATAGAAATAGAATCTTGTCTAAGACTTATTATGCCAAAACTCACTAATGTAAAAACTCACTAATGTAAAATCACCTGCAATGAAGACCAAAGTTGCAAATAGAAAGGTTTCAAATAACAGAAGTTCTACTTAGCCCTAAATTATACCAATATGTGAATATATTAAAATGCCATTTTAATATACTTGATGTACTTCCTTTTTGTGAAGAGTTTAAGTCATTCTGCAGATATTATGTTTATAATCCTAATGTTTGAGTTTGTGCCAGATTGATCAGCCAATCCTTACACAATCAGGGACAGTGAAACTCACTCATTTGAAACCTATTTATATTTGTACTTAGGGAACTAATGTCTTTTTACTGTTCCCTTTCCTTTTTTTGGCCCTCAATTCCTTTGGTCAGGGAAATTGGACACAGCTCTTGGGTATGGATTAACTAAGCTGGCCATGACTGAACTGGCTATGTGTTTCAATCTGCTGGAGGTTAAACAGAAACTCAACTGGTTCCACATGGTTGGAGTCTCTGCTGTTTTATCTTACAGACTGTACTATTAATTTAATAGCAGTGCTTCTGGAGTGGATGTGGTGATGCAGATGGCACCATTTGCATTTTGGACCTGGTTCTATTAGAATCCTGCTGTTAAAGACTTTGAGCAGTGGGCTGTAGAGTGGGCTTATTAAACTAGTGAGTTTTCCATAATTAAAACAGTGAATTTGGCTGAAGTTTAAAATAAATTTCTCAAAGCCTGGGTTAGAGATTAGTACCTGAATATATTCCCCAAATAGACCAAATATATTTTGGAAAGTGAATATTTCACAAGAAAGAGAAACCGGAGCTTCAACTGTTCAAGACTTAAATAAGCTTTAGAAGTACTTTCTTCTTTCCCTATTTTTAATGTGTCAATACGAATGAAAGTGTCCATTTTACTGCTTGGTTTCCTCATCCAGGTGGAATAAATGCCTGCTTTTATATCCAGGTAGTTCAGTGAAAATAAATGTGGTTTTATAACCATTCACATATATAGATGGATATGTTTTCTATATGCTACATTTCATATCAGTCATGGTTATATATGATGGATATCTAGGAATTTAAATTCTTGTCAAAATATTTGAACTCTTACAAGATAGGACAGAATATATCCAAGGTATTATTTGTCTGTGATGATTATAGACATGCCAATAAATATTTGAGCCTGAGAAGTTGGTAAAAACTAAAAATAAGAAAAAAATTAAAAAGCTGGTGAGTACTGGTGAAGCTGGGGGAGATAAAAATTTTGGTAGCCATAGAAGCTAGATCACACTCTATTCTCTCTCTCTGTCTCTCTCTCTGTCTCTCTCTCTGTTTTTCTCCTTTAAGGGATTCATATGGTATTTGAACAGATTTTAGGAGTGTGAAGTCTTTTCGAAAGCCTTGGAACTCTACATGTAGATGATTTGCTCATCAAATGGAATACAGAAAACCATAATATGTATAGACCCAGAGAACATATATTTCCCAAATCTTTTTTTAAAGATTTTTTTTGTTTGTTTATTTGAGAGAGATAGCAAAAGAGAGCACAAGCAGGGAGCCCAACATGGGGCTTAATCCCAGGACTCTGGGATCATGTCCTGAGCTGAAGGCAGATGTTTAACCGAATGAGCTATTCAGGTGCCCCCCCCAAAATCATTCCATATAAATACATTATTTAATGCTAATTCATTTTTAAAGTGTCAATGAATCAGTTTTGATCCCCACTTTTCATAACTTTATAGTTATCACCTTATTTAAATGATTTTAATTCATGAAGCTAACGTAACTTTTATTCCTATTTTTTCCATCTGTTCATTTTATCAGATGGTTTTCTTAAGGGAAATACACCAGTTTTATGGAACTGAGGAGCGAACCCTTTAATTCTTAATCTGGTAATAAGTACTTACTTTGGTTTTAAGCTATAAACTCTGACATGT
Source organism: Mellivora capensis (assembly GCA_004024625.1). NCBI lineage: Eukaryota > Metazoa > Chordata > Mammalia > Carnivora > Mustelidae > Mellivora > Mellivora capensis. The sequence continues at coordinate 28,747 of PISX010020151.1, forward strand.
TAGTTAATGTTTACCTTTTAATTAACCTTGGTTTTTACTTACATAAAATAAATTGTAATTTATTTCATAAATATGATCACAGTAATGTCCATACTTGTGACCTTAAGTTGAATTAATATAGCAATTGAGTGGACTATTACGTTTGTTTAAAAGAAGCTTACAGCCACATTTTAACTTTTCTTGGATCACCAAGATGCCATTCACAGAGTTGTTGCTGATATAAATGGCCCTGGTGAGTAGGGAGAAATCCATCATGCCAGAGGAGTTATAAGCACTGAGTATTTGCTGTGGCAGAAGTTAACTGGAAGAATGCTCATTCCGTTCCAAGGTGATAGTTTCTAATGAAAGATTTTATAGCTTAAGATGATTTTGCAAAATATACTCATATTTAAAGCCAAATATTTTAGAATATATTTCTGTCTAACCTCTAAGAACTAATTTCCAGATGGAGATGAGTAAGGCAGCCTAGAGACCACAGCCCACGAGTAATTCAGATGAAGGGATGATCATTGTGGAATGCAGAGCCACATGTCAAATGCCAAGAAATATTGGTCAGAGTCTCAACTGGCAGTCCACAGTTTGGGCATCCTTCATAGGTATAAATAACTACGTATACATATGCTTAGAAGAAAAGATATACATTTATTGTAGGGAATTCTAGAAAGTAGTGCTATTTGTCATAAATAAAAGGCCCGAGTTTTGGTTGTTAAAAGACTATTTCCCTGACTCACGGTAAACACTCAGACATGTTTATTCAATAAGTAAGCTAGGAGCATAGTGTATGACTTTGACGAAGAAAAATGTCACCATCATTTTATCCTACTTTTAGAAATGTCTTGGATCAACCAGTTTGAGTCAGAATCCAAATTTGGGAACTACTGCCTGTGTACCCAGGACAAATTAACTCATTTTTATTGCCTCTGTTTTCTCATATGTAAAATGGGTATGATACAGTTGTGAAGATTAAGTGATTATGAAATGTATATGTGAAATCATTCAAAGAATTCTTGGCAAATTTTAATTTCAACAGTAACTATCAGTCAGTTAACTAGTCTTCTTAATCACTAGTGATTAGGTCAGTGACAATCCCTTGTGGATTTCTTATCTGCGTTATTTCTCATCCTATATTTGGGACCACTTGACATCTTTCTGAGCATTAGCTGAAGGAACTTAAGATCTGTCATCCCAAGATTCTGTAACACGACACTAAACTACCTTTATTGTCACTTCACCCCTGTATTTGTGCCTTCCTTCCTAAAATATCTCATACAAGCCTTTATCTACTACGAACAAATACTGTACTTAATCTATGCTTTCTAATTTTCACTTAATCTTCATGGAAGAATCCAACATGGTAGATATAATCCCATTTAAAACTAGGAAAACAGGTTTATCTGAACTTAATGATTTTTCTCCATGTCTCATGTTTATTAAGTTGTAGAGCCAAACTTTAATCTCAGATTTCTCTAATTTAAGAACACGTGGCTTTCCCACTATACCTTTCATCTCAGTTCCTTTCTTCTTTTTGGCTCCACTGTGTCTAAATCTCTATAGCAGAGTTTTTTCACAGCTGGAGAATCTTGAATTGTTCTCTGAACAATTGGTTAGGACTTCGTAATCTGCTGATCAACTTCACTGATCTGTTTGTACTTCCATAGAGCCTGGACTTGTCTTGCTTGATGGCTTCCCTGCATAGCAGGCATGGCATACTTAATAAAATGTATCCACCTCTAAGTCTCCTCCCCATTGTTGCTACACTTAACAAAATAAGAAATGAGACCTGACAGTACTTACTCTTTTGGTAGAAATGCCAAACGGCACATCATGGGTGTATTAGTTTTCTGTGGTTGCTGTAACAAATTGCCAAAAATGTGGTGTCTTAAAACAATAGAAATTTATTATCTTACAGTTCTAGAGGCCAGAAATTTAAAATCAGTTTCACTGGGTCCAAATCAAATTGTCGTCAGGGCGGAACTACCTCAGGGGCTCTGGGAGAGAATCTGTTCCCTGCCTCTTCCAGCTTCTAGGGCTGCTGTACTTCTTGGGTTGTGGATGTATCACTCCAGTCTCTGCTACCATGGTCACAGTGCCTTCTCTTCTGTCTTCAAATCTTCCTCTGACTCCCTATTATAAAGATACATGGGGTTGCATTTAGGGATCACATAGATAATCCAGGATAATCTCCCTATCTCAAGATCCTCGATTTAATCACATTGCTAATTTTTTTTTTTTTTTTTGGTCATGTATTGTAACAGTCACAGATTCCAGGGATTAGGACATAAATGCACTTTTAAGGGCCATTATATAACCATCCCACTGAGCTACTCTTTAACAAGAGTACTAGAAATGACTGGTAGCTAAATACAAAATACAAGTATTTAAGGGTAGGAATCGCAGAACGGCAAAATTTACCAAATTTATTGTAGCAACATTGTCATAAGAGTTTTTATAAAACTTTAGCCATCAGCATAGACAAAGTTAGATATAAAATTATTATTAGGGAATTCAGGGTTGGAGGAAGTATTCAGGTTTCATTGTTTAGGGGACCAGAACTAATTGGAATAATTCTATTATTTTTGGTTTATTTTAGGAAGCCAGATATTTATTCATTTGTTTATTTTTGGTTTTTCCTGATGAGAATATGTGAGGAGTTTAGTCATATTAGAAGTAGGGTAACATTTATCTGTGGCCAAAACAGTGACATAATTTCCTTAAGATATTCTAATATAAACTCATTGGGACGCCTGGGTGGCTCAGTTGGTTGGACGACTGCCTTCGGCTCAGGTCATGATCCTGGAGTCCAGGGATCAAGTCCTGCATCGGGCCCCCAGCTCCATGGGGTGTTTGCTTCTCCCTCTGACCTTCTCCTCGCTCATTCTCTCTGTCACTGTCACTCTCTCAAATAAATAAATAAAATCTTTTTTAAAAAAGATATTATAAACTCATCAAAAATTCATACTCAGTGTGCATGTACTTTAAGTCAAAAGCTTGAGAATGACCTGAATACCTCAAGTATTTTTATATTGGATAATCTCTTCACATTTCGTCTAAAACATCTATTAATTAAGAGCTCAAGTGGTTAATTAATTTTGATATTTGAGAAGACTAAAGAAGTAGAATGTGAAAAGTCTCTGGACCCTTGTACACAACTCTCATCTGACTTAACACGGATAATTAACAGACTTCTTTCACTCAGTGTATTTGAAGTCCACCTTAAGTTCCATTGCACAGAATGTCTTCATCCCTCTCTATTATCACAATAATAGATATCACTATCCACCCAAGCTATTCAAGCTGCCGAAGGAGGTGTCATTGTTGTCAGGGGTAATATGGACTTGATGGACTTTAGAATCATCTGGATAGCTTAAAAAATGTACATATATAATATTTAATATAATATATAATATATTTAATATATATACAATATAATATAATATATTTAATTTAATATTGTATATATATTTCTACTAAAAGAATAAGTACTGTCAGGTCTCATTTCTTATTTTGTTAAGTGTAGCAACAATGGCAAGGAGACTTAGAGGTGGATACATTTTATTAAGTATGCCATGCCTGATATATGTATATATTATATGTTATATGTAATATATATATATACACATACATATCCATTTCAGACTCCATTCTGGGACCATTAATGTTTGGGAGGTGAGGACAGGGTTTGAGCCAAGCTTTTCTAATGATTCAAATGATGAGCCAGGGTTAGAATTGCTGTCAATTGAACTTATGGCCTAGAGTTCAAGTACAGCCCACAGACGAACACAGAATGTACAACTGGATGCCTATAGGTGAGGCCTGCACTATTTACCATAGTCTTCACTACTCTCTCTCATCACTCCTGGAGTAGACATTTAATATGCATCATTTCAGAAGACATTTGAGTGACAGTCCTGCCATAGACATCTTGGTCTCCCTCAATACAAAGAGTGGCCCTGCTCAGCCACTTGTCATACTCCCTCTTTACTATCATTTATTCTTTTCTTACCTCTCTACTTCCACTGCTATCTTCTCCACAATCATTTCTCAATTAGATTAGGGTAGTCCTTCCTCCCTACCCCCCTTCCTTTCTTCCGTTCTCTTTCTTTCTTTCTTTCTTTCTTTCTTTCTTTCTTTCTTTCTTTCTCTCACTCTCTCTCTCTCTCTCTTTCTCATTAAATAGGATCCATGCCCAGCATGGAGCCCAAGGTAGGGCCTAAACTCATGACCCTGAGATCTGGACCTGAACTGAGATCAAGCATCAGGTACTCAACCAACTGAGCTACACAGGCAGCCCTAAAATAATCATTTCTTAACTGATTTCCCTGAATTACCCCTTAAATTCATGCTAATCATGACCCTCACAGGCTTCAATCCATTTGTTGCCATTATATAGCACTTTATTCTTTTTTAAAGATTTTATTTATTTGACAGACGGAGATTACAAGTAGGCAGAGAGGCAGACAGAGAGAGGGGGGAAGCAGGGTCCCTGCTGAGCAGAGAGCCTGATGCGGGGCTTGATCCCAGGACCCTGGGATCATGACCTGAGCCGAAGGCAGAGGCTTTAACCCACTGAGCCACCCAGGTGCCCCCTGGGTGCACTTTAGAGGTAAAAGCCACATTATCTACCACGGTGTAGAAGATTTTCTTCATATGATCGATGATATCCATACAAATGTCCAGTTTTTTGTACTTTCCCACATACCTTCCTTACTCTGCAACCTCCTCCTCAACCCCCTCAATTCTCAACATGGCCCTTGCTGCCCCACCAGCCCATCCCAGACCTACCCACACTGCCTGAACCTTAAGCAGCCACACTGTTGGGCACTCCCTAAGTAGGCTCCACTGACATCTCACAGCTCTGTGTTTCTGTATGAGCACTTTTCTCTGGCCAGCAGCCCCTTCCTGTGGAGTCACTGGGCAAGTCTGTTCATCTCTTTCATTTTCAAAACGGACTTTCAGGGCAGGAGCTATGTGTGTCTTCATGTTTCTTCTAGGTCATTTTTGACATTTCCTTTTGTGATTCTGTGTTTTCCTATTTATAAACAAAAAGATTCATGTTCGATGGTCTTCCAGATTTCTTTTTTTTTGCGATTTTATGTATTTAATTACAATTATATATATAATTTTTATATTAAATATACATGGATTAAATGTTCTAATTAAAGTATCAACAGAATGGATAAAAATAAATGCTTGTTACAAGACATACACTTTAAATATAAGGACACAAAAAGGTGGAAAATAAAAAATTAAAAGACATGTATGAAAACACTAATCAAAGGAATCTAGTGTAGTTTAAACCATATTAGACAATATAGACTTAGGGGTATGATGCATAATGCCTGATACCTGTTGAAATAGGTAATAAATCATTGCATTTAGGAAAATATAGCTGATCTTCTAGTCATCAAATCAAATTGGTCAGAATTGAACAACACAAAAAATAACTGGTTAAATTTTAACAGAATCTAATCAGCTTCTGAGCAAAGGTGGTGGTAGATGTGTAGAACATACTATTAAGAACTGATAGACCAGAAATACTAAGAAATTTAGAAGGATATTCTCATGTTTCTAGGTTCCTAGAACTATGACATGAATTTTCTAAATAACAATGTTGCATAAATTGTTAATCCTGTACAGAAAGTATTTAAGGACACAAATTGGAAATTAGACCCAGATTTGGAGTCCAGACCACTGCTTGTCTTTGTGGCCTTGCCAAATAAGTTATCCACTGGAAGCTGCAGATAATTTCAGGGACCCAAACGGTCTAGAAAGAAGTTCTAGCCTCTGGGTGGGCAGGCCCCATTAGCTGGCTAAAACTTTGCCCTCATGGGGACAGGTGATTCTAGAGGACATGCTGAAGGGATCTTTAAAGTGTGGTAATCATGCAAGGTCTTCCAGGTCTAAGGTACCACTGTCCACTTACAATATGTCAAGTTTTAGTATTTAATGTTTACCATATTTGTCATCTCCCTTTCACTTCTTACAGCCTGAGGACAATTTATGACCCCTTATAAATGATTACACTGGCACTAACAAGGAGCAGAAAGGTATAGATGAGTTTCTGAGATGCTAAGAAAATGATTTTCAGTTTTTTACATGTGCTTCATGCACTGCTGTCATATCATCCCTCTAAAAATTTGATTTGATTGTTTAATGCCCTAAGGAAATAATTTCAAAAGTGGTATTAATAGCAAAGTCATGCATACCTGTTTGATTCCTGTACTATTATTACCAGGATTCTCACATGCGCTTTACTAGACATTTTTTTTAAGTTTTTTTTATTTTTTATAAACGTATAATGTATTTTTATCCCCAGGGGTACATGTCTGTGAATCGCCAGGTTTACTCACTTCACAGCACTAACCATAGCACATACCCTCCCCAATGTCCATTACCCCACCCCCCTTTCCCGACCCTCCTCACCCCAGCACCCCTCAGTTTGTTTTGTGAGATTGAGTCACTTATGGTTTGTCTCCCTCCGGATCCCATCTTGTTTCTTTTCTTCTTTTCCTACCCCCCCATCCCCCATGTTGCATCTCCACTTCCTCATATCAGGGAGATCATATGATAGTTGTCTTTCTCCAATTGACTTATTTCACTAAGCATGATACCCTCTAGTTCCATCCACGTGGTTGCAAATGGCAAGATTTCATTTCTTTTGATGGCTGCATAGTATTCCATTTTGTATATATACCACATCTTCTTTATCCATTCATCTGTTGATGGACATCTAGGTTCTTTCCATAGTCTGGCTATTGTAGACATTACTGCTATAAACATTCGGGTGCACGTGCCTCTTTGGAGCACCACGTTTGTATCTTTAGGGTAAATACCTAGTAGTGCAATTGCTGGGTCATAGGGTAGTTCTATTTTCAACTTTTTGAGGAACCTCCATGCTGTTTTCCAGAGTGGTTGCACCAGCTTGCATTCCCACCAACAATGTAGGAGGGTTCCCCTTTCTCCACACCCTCGCCAGCATCTGACATTTCCTGACTTGTTAATTTTAGCCATTCTGACTGGTGTGAGGTGATATCTCATTGTGGTTTTGATTTGTATTTCCCTGATGCCGAGTGATGTGGAATATTTTTTCATGTGTCTGTTGGCCATCTGGATGTCTTCTTTGCAGAAATGTCTGTTCATGTCCTCTGCCCATTTCTTGATCGGGTTATTTGTTCTTTGGGTGTTGAGTTTGATAAGTTCTTTATAGATTTTGGACACTAGCCCTTTATCTGATATGTCGTTTGCAAATATCTTCTCCCATTCTGTCAGTGTCTTTTGGTTTTGTTAACTGTTTCCTTTGCTGTGCAAAAGCTTTTGATCTTGATGAAATCCCAATAGTTCATTTTTCCCTTGCTTCCATTGCCTTTGGCGATGTTCCTAGGAAGACCTTGCTGCGGCTGAGGTCGAAGAGGTTGCTGCCTGTGTTCTCCTCAAGGATTTTGATGGATTCCTTTCTCACATTGAGGTCCTTCCTCCATTTTGAGTCTATTTTCATGTGTGGTGTAAGGAAATGGTCCAATTTCATTTTTCTGCAAGTGGCTATCCAATTTTCCCAACACCATTTATTGAAGAGGCTGTCTTTTTTCCATTGGACATTCTTTCCTGCTTTATCGAAGATGAGTTGACCATAGAGTTGAGGGTCTATTTCTGGGCTCTCTATTCTGTTCCATTGATCTATGTGTCTGTTTTTGTGCCAGTACCATACTGTCTTGATGATGACAGCTTTGTAATAGAGCTTGAA
>PISX010020152.1:0-36448 GCA_004024625.1 Mellivora capensis
TGTGAATCGCCAGGTTTACACACTTCACAGCACTAACCATAGCACATACCCTCCCCAGTGTCCATTACCCCACCCACCTTTCCTGGCCCCCTCCCCCCAGCAACCCTCAGTTTGTTTTGTGAGATTAAGAGTCACTTATGGTTTGTCTCCCTCCCAATCCCATCTTGTTTCTTTTCTTCTTTTTCTGCCCCCCTAGTCCCCCATGTTGCAGCTCTACCTCCTCATATCAGGGATATCATATGATAGTTGTCTTTCTCTGATTGACTTATTTCACTAAGCATGATACCCTCTAGTTCCTGATGATTGCAGCTTTGTAATACAGCTTAAGTGTCTGACTTTTGATTTCAGCTCAGGTCATAATCTCAGCATCTTGGGATGGAGCCCCACATTGGGTTCCACACTTAGCAGGGAGTCGGCTTGAGGATTCTTTCTCTCCCTTTGCTCCTCCCCCAACACGTGCTCACTCTCTCTTTCTCCTTTAGAATAAATAAATCTTAAAAAAAAAATCTCCCTCTGGCCCCCCTCCTCTTCTCTGTCTTCCCGCCCCCAAAAAAGATAAAAATAAACAATTTCTGCTCCATTGGACTATAACTAACTCCATGCTCAGAAGTGAAATAGTCACCAGCTAGAGCTGGTCTTCAGTAGGGGGGAGCACGACACTGAGGTGTGTCCTCTAGTGCCCTCTACACTTTTAAGTACATGTTCCTTTTCTCAGAGTCTGAACAACACTGACCTGTTTCCTGAACACTTCCCGGCTCTGGCTCCTGTGTCATTTCCTGCCTGACAAATGTTCTGGCAAAAAGGGAAATTCATAACTAGTCTTTTCTTTCCTGTGGCTTTCTGATTCAGAAGCGTAGTTGTGCATGAGAGCTTCAAGGCCACAGAGCGGGTTGGGTTCTGAGAACGTGACTTAAGGGTGTTTGGGAGTCAGGTTTCCTCTGGCAGTATTATTCTTTGGACCTGCTCCTCTTTCAGAACACCTTGTTTCGAGACTTGTGGGGTCTGTTATGAAGGTGATGACCGAGACCATTTTGGGCAGTGGTTCGTCTATAATGTGCTTCAGAATCACCTGGGGACCACGGCGGCCTGCAAATTCTGGCTCCCTCGCTCTGCAGGGGGCGCCTACGTACGAGAGCACAGCTAACGGGATTCAAAGTGGAGGAACTGCTAAGACCATCCATCCAACCCACTCCAAGTTCATGGTTGAGGAACGCGAGCCTCGGGGAGCGTCAGAGACCGTGGCAACGTTCAGTATGATGAACCAGAGTGGCGGTTGTGTGCTGAGCCATGAATCAGACATGCACAGAAGCGTGGTTGGGAAATTAAATCCGATCTCATAGGCCTGGTGTGGGCAAAATGCCTAGAATGGATGATGGCAGATTCATAGTGGAGCTTCTTGATCGGGGAAAAATTGCATCCCTCTTATAGCTATTCCCAGTGCAGCTGCGGTGGTTGCCGGGAGCAGGAAAAGGAATGTGCATCGCACGGAGGTGTAACCCTCAGTCCTTTCAGACGCAGAAGCAAATATTTATTAAAAGGATACCCTTCGTGAAAACAGAAATGGACAGGTCACCCTAGAGAAACATTTAAATTATGATTTCTTCTTTATTTAACAAAGAGAGGTAAGCAGGGGTCATATGAGAATCCCCTTTTAGACAAAGCTGAAAGGAAATTTCTGTTTGGGGTGAGGCTACAGATAAATACGTATTTTTCCAGCAGGAACCAGAAGAATGAGAAAGTAGAAAAGAAAAAATCACAGCAGTGCAGTTTCAATCCTATAAAGAGAAAAACCAGCAAGCCTGGGAGACCTCAACTGATGCCGGTCTCCAGACCAGACCATTAATAGCTGTGTGTTACAGAGAAAAAGGCTGAGATTTTCCTCCCCACCCCAAACATATCTAAAAATTAGAAGAGGTGGTTGAGTAATTGTAACTAAAGCTTGTAAAAGAGAACTGATTTATTTTCTCGAAACCTAAAATACGGCAGTTAAAACTTCAGAAGGAGTTTGGCTAGCGGATTAATAACTAAAAGAGGTCTGTGAGACAGATGGTCTAGAATTCCTCTGTTTCCCATTCAGCAACCCTTTTATGGGGTCGTTTCTCTCAAACTATCATAGAAGTCTAATGCTTCCACACACACACACACAAAAATACATATATATATGTGTGTGTATATATACATACATATATATATATTAGTCATTTGAAAATAGAAAATATATATATATTAGTCATTTGTATATATACACACACATACATTGTGTGTGTATACATACATATATATATATTAGTAATTTGAAAATTAGTCATTGATTGATATCACTATTGGAGGACTTAATGCTTTTTTTTCCCTTAATGCTGCTTTTTTTCGAAGTATAGGTTTTTATTTAAATTGCAGTTACCACATGGTGTGATATTAGCTTCAGGTGTAGACTGTGGGGTTAGGGTTAGCTCCTTCATCCCCATTACCTCAGAATATTTTAAATATTTTCTATGATAACTGTATGGTGGGATTTGTTTTTCTCCTAACTATTAAGTATGTTTAGTATAAGTCCTCAACACACTTTTTAAAAGGGCAAGGGGACAAGGTTTGCGGTACATTTCATATTTGAAACTGAGTATCTCTGTTTAGGCTGTAGGTTAAACATTACTGTCACTGAACTCAGTTAAATATATGCACTTCTTTTTTTTTAAGATTTTATTTATTTGAGAGAGAGAGAGAAAGAGCATGAACAGGGGAGGGACAGAGGGAGAAGCAGACTCCCTGCTAAGCAGGGAGCCCGACATGGGGCCCCAAGATCATGACCTGAGCCCAAGAGAGACGCTTAACCGACTGAGCCACCCAAGCACCCAGATATTTCCACTTCTAACTACAGCACCCAAGTATGCTGGGTGTTATAGAAGAAAATAAATTTAACTCCAGAGATAGTGGCTGTAATTCTGGGCAGTAACAAGTAGCTTTTAAAAAGGAAAAAAAAAAAGAGAGAGAGTCTTAGGGGAGAAATGAAACTTGTGTCTTGGTTTAATACAGGAGTTGGGCATTTTAGATGCTTAAAAGCTTTGGAAATCACCAATATATGCCATCAAAGCGTTGCAGTAAAATATTAAATTAATTTAGATAAACAGGTAATCCATCAGGGGCACTAAATCCTAAATGTGTGGTTTCTGTGCGATGAGTCGTAACCACAGAATTCAAAGATAAAGCCCCACTCAGAAGGAGCACTGAAATAACCATATGTGGCTCTCTGTATATTTTTTTTTAATCACAGGCAGAACTGCCTGGTGCCAGTTGTATTTGCCATTGGTAAAATCCTGAGTCCTTAATAATGTCAAGAGGTAGCTGGCTGCCTTCAATATTTTATGATTGCAAAATGGAATCCTACCCCCACAAATGGTAATCTATCATTTTCACCTGCTTTTTGTCCCTTAAAAACCACATAGACCTCATTGTTCCAAATGACATAACCAGAGGTGGTTGTTTCTAAGTCTCCTGCATTAAACTGAGGTTAAAGCATGGATTTCTGCTACTTTGTACCCCCCCCAAAAAAAGCCTAAGTGCTTTTCACTCTGCCAAAAATGTAACATTTCTTGAATGTTTTATTCTCTCATTTTCTGAATGTGAATATCATAAACCTGGAAAATTAACCACCATGGGGCTCAACATTTTAGTGGCCATTTGGAGGAAATTTTCTGCCAGCGGTAAAAGAGATAAAAGAGAAAAGCAGGCCCCGCAATTTACTGCAACCCAAAACATCCTGGATATTTCATGAAGAACAGATATAAGATTTTCCACTGTGACTGTTTCCTGCTCTACCCTTTTAACTGCCATGGGCAGAGATGGGTACAGGACTCCTTCAGCTCCAGTGCCTGGAAAATGCCTGTTCGAACGGCACAAAAGCAATAACCATTCCATAGGGCTGGTGGTGTTTGAGTCTGTTTGCTGCCCAGTAAGTGTCGCAAATGTTCTGGAACAGTTAGGCTTATAATCACTTGGCAGGTGAGCAATGCAGTGCTGAGACCAGGAGTGAACTCTGCTCTGGGGCTGTGGAGGCTAGATAGGTGGGGTCACAGGCCCACAGGGAGGTGGGCCTTCTGCAGCCCAGAGCTGGGACTTCAGCACTGATGTCCATTTGGTCATCCCTCCCAGCCTGTTTCCTGTCCCATAAAAAAAAAAAATAATGCCCATGCCCTCATAAAGCTGTTAAGAGGAGAGTTACAGAGGAGAGAGCACTTGAGCTGGGCTTTCAAAAGTTCATATAATTTAGATAAGCAGAGATGGTCTTCCCATGCAGCAGGAACAGAGAGCAAAAAGGTATCCTGATGGGAATGCCTGGTCTCATCTGGGGGTAATTCAAGCCACCCGGTCTGACAGAGCCGTGGATCCTGTTCCAGTATGTGGGATTTCCCTCATACCACCAAGCAATTCTCCAGCATCAGTTGGAGAATCCAATTCAACCCAATCCCAACAGTATCTACCTAGAGGTAGTGCATATCCCGCAAGAGTTATGGGCTCGGTCCTACAAGACTCCCCCACCCTGCCCCCAACAGCCCGTTGCAAGTCCAAGTGTGGCCTGCACTGCTGATGACCAGCTGTGAATTAGAAGTTCCATCCACCTCCTCCTCAGGTTCTATTAATTTGCTAGAACAGAGGGACAGTTTACTTACTAGATGACTGATTTATTATAAAACGGATATAACCAAGCAGCAGCAGCCAAATGGAAGAGACACAGAGGACAAAGTCTCTGGGGGCTTGGAGCTCTCAGCACATTCCTTTCCCCACATCTCCACATGTTCACCAACCTCAGAACTCGCAGACCCCTGTCCTTGGTTTTGACGGAGGCTTCATTACATAGACTTGACTGGTTAAATCGTGGGCCATTGATGATTTAGCTCGGTCTTCAGCCCCTCTCCCCTCCCAGAGGGTGGAGCTGAAAGTGCGAACCCTCTGATCACGGAGTTAGTTCCTTCGGTGACCCGCAGGCTTTTCAAAAGTCACTTCACATGGGCGCCTGGGTGGCTCAGTGGGTTAAAGCTTACTCTGCCCTCCCAGGATCGAGCCCCGCATTGGGCTCTCTGCTCAGCAGGGAGCCTGCTTCCTCCTCTCTCTGCCTGCCTCTCTGCCTTCTTGTGATCTCTGTCAAATAAATAAAAATAATATCTTAAAAAATTGTTTAAAAAGTCACTTCATAACATAATGAGAGATACGTTTATTCCTCTCATTACCTATGAAATTCCGAGGGTTTTAGCAGCTCTGTGCCTATGAGGACCAAATACAGATTTCTTAGTATAAATCACTCTATCAAATGTTTACAGCAAAGAGCTTGAACCTCATAGCTAGAAAGATGAGGTGGGCCCAGATCACAGAGGGCCTTTAATATCTGACAGAGTAGTGTTTGGGAGTAATGCAGTGGGAACGGGGAGTTACTGAAATGAGGCAGAGCCGTTCCTCAGTATCACAAAAAGATACGGGGAACAGAAAGGGATAAAAAGTAGAGCGGGGGCAACAGCAGGAAACTTCAAAGTTATCGAGGCAGAAAGTGATGATGGTTCAAGGGAGGAGGATAGTAGAAAGAGGAAGTGAGAAATGAATAAGAGAATCCAGAAATGGAGCTTTAAAAGGAGTTGTCAGTAATAGAAGTATGGGACACAGGGCACCTGGGGGGCTCAGTTGGTTAAGCGACTGCCTTTGGCTTAGGTCATGATCCCAGAGTCCTGGGATCCAGTCCCACATTGGGCTCCCTGCTCAGTGGGAAACCTTCTTCTCCCTCTCCCTCTGCCTGCCGCTCTGCCTACTTGTGCTCTTTGTCTCTGTCAAATAAATAAAATCTTTTTTTTAAAAGGGGAAAAGAAGAAGAAGAAGAAGTATGGGACACAAAGAAATAGAGTCATACATGATTGTTTCAGACCTGTGCCTGGGATCATAGCTCGGCCATGATTCCAATAGGGGAAGGCAGGACGGAGAGCAGGGGGGCCTTGAGCTCAGTTTTGTACATACTAAGTTCATGGGAGATGGAAGCTAATAGACCGGAGCAAACTTAGACATATATAGAACCTGGAGTGGGAGGAAGACGTGAAAGCTGGGGAAATACATTTCCGATTCATCCTTAGAGTTTCAAGAGGGGTTGGGATTTCCACATGAAGAGTTGGAGAAAGAGATGGATGGAGATACAAAAGGAAAATGTAGGGATAAAGAGATTAGGAAAAAGGAACAAGAAAAGTTATTCGGAGCAGTCACAGGGAACCAGCTTGGAACTGAGTATGCAAGACAAAGAGAAACCATAGGAGAGGTTAAGTGACAGTAAATGCCACAAAGATACCCTCATGCCTCCAGGTGGGGCCAAGAGCAGATCATGCTGGCGAAGGTTATTCCTTCTCAGAGGAACGTGTGAGTGCCAATTATTATTCTAGAAGACCATCTCTTTAGTATTGTAAGTGCTCAACAGTCAGAAGCATACGATTTATATAAAAGAAATGCCCATTTAATTTATTAAAGCAGACATTGGCTAAGTTATAAGCCATTAGCCATGCCTCTGTAAGACATGAGAAAGTTGGAGTAAATCTAATGGGGCCCTTTCATCTGCATGGGAAAGGTCATTACAGGCATCAAATAATTGAATTTTAGAACAGTGCTGGAGCAAATAGCTATATATTAAAACTCAAATTAGACTTCAGAAGGACTGTTTGTCTTGGGATTTCATCATTTAAAATGATATCTTGCAATAAAACTGACTCTATAGAAGGATATTAATCTCATGCTTTAATGCTCTTCTCTCAAATTGTTTTAATTGACCTGTTGGAACAGAATTTTAATTTTTCAGGTAGAATTTTTTGTCAACTTAGAATATGAAGGACGGGAGGAAAATGTTACAAATCAAATTTAGATCCTGATTTTATTTTCTTGCTTTTCTGCAGCAGTAATACTAACTAGTGATTGGTTTCAAACATATAATACAGTAAACTCTTGACAGAGGTGTGATTGGAGGATGAGATATTCTGCTTAATACCATTTTTAATAGCACACACTAGTCATGGGTGTCTAACTTTAAAAAATATATTCCACAGAGAAACCTGCTGACCTGTGGCAGCATAAGAAGATTCACAAATCTTGTGATAACCCCATATTTAAAGTAGTGATTCCAATTAGTACACGGTTATATTCCCAGCTCTCTTTTCCAGTAAAAAATGCACTGCCATAATGAGAAGTATAATGTAGGAATTTTCACTAGTCTATAAAAACTTAGAGATAAGTACATTATGTTCCACAAAGTTGGTTTTGTTTAATCTTTTGTTGTTGTTTTTTTTAAAAAAGGGTTAGCTGAGGGGCGCCTGGGTGGCTCAGTAGGTTAAGCGTCTGCCTTCAGCTCAGGTCATGATCCCGGGGTCCTGGGATCGAGTCCCACATCCGGCTCTCTGCTCCGCGGGGAGCCTGCTTCTCCTTCTCCTGCTCCCCCTGCTTGTGCTCGCTGCCTCTCTCTCTGTCAAATAAAGAAATAATCTTAAAAGAGGGGAGGGGTAACTGATAGCATTTTTTGAAAAGAGAAGCATCAGCGGGAGAGAAGGGGAATTGGCTTGAGAGAGCGTGACAAATGCTGGGAGGCAGGGAGGTTTCGTCCACAGCAGAGCAGGCTGGAGCAGAGCTTCCTGTCTGCGAGGCCCTCACTGGGAGGGCAAGGGGACTGCCTCTCCGTTGCCTCAGTACATCGATCATGCAGCACCTAGGGGTCCTTTGGGGAAGGCAGATTTGTTCACGCAAAGCAGTGCGAACTGTTCAGGAATGGAGCAGGCTGCCACCCAGTTACGCTTCTCTTGTCCTTACACGTGTTCACGGAGGGACAAGAGACTCGCTGGATTACATCCTCCAGCTTGAAAGGGACTGTCCCTTGCGCGCTGCCGCCAAGTCTCAGCAAACAGCTCAGCAGAGCACGCTGTTGATTCCTCTGTGATCCCAGGCTACCAGAGCCTGTCAGAGGCAAGGAGAGCTCTCGAGGTCTTTCTCCATGGGGAGGAGTGGTGCAGCCGTTCTAAGCCGCAGCCTCGGTGGGAGCCGTTCTCCCTGGGCTCACAGCCTGCCTTGGGCACGTGCTCTGGTTTTACGTAAGTGGCTCAACTGCCTTGGGCCTCGGTTTTCACATCTGTGCGATGGAGCCGACAGCGGTACCCCCACCTCGTGGCCCTGCATGAGATCATGTGTGCAGAGTAGCTCGGGTCGTGTGTGGGGCAGACCAGAAAAGGGAGCCAGTGCTGCGGTCCTACGTGTTGCTGTGACCCACCATCCACGTGGCTTTGTTCTGTTTAGATGAACTGCTTCAGAAAGAGCAGAACTACTCGGATGACGTCTTGGCCAACATGATCAGCGAACCAAGAATCAGTTACGGAAACGATGCCCTCATGCCGTCCTTGACGGAAACGAAAACCACCGTGGAGCTTCTTCCCGTGAATGGGGAGTTCAGCTTGGACGACCTCCAGCCCTGGCATCCTTTCGGGGTCGACTCGGTGCCGGCCAATACAGAAAATGAAGGTAAGCGGCCCTGGAGTGAATAAGAACATTCCAGTACATATATGTGTATACACACACACACACACACACATACACACATCTTCCTAATATTCTTGAGTGATGACTTCTTATATGCATTTGAAGAAAAATACTTTCTCCCCAAGAGGTATTTTGTTGCCTCTGGAAAAAAGAACAATAAAATGCGTGTTTATGAGGCAGTGGCCAGTCTAGGCCCACCTTCAAAGCAAACAGGGGATGAGGTTATTTTTCTCCGGGTGGGAAGAAGTTTTCGTGAGGCCTGCAGAAGCGGGGATTTGGAAAGCAGCAAAATAGTCTTTGCTGGTTAAATAACCTA
This sequence comes from Mellivora capensis, assembly GCA_004024625.1. NCBI lineage: Eukaryota > Metazoa > Chordata > Mammalia > Carnivora > Mustelidae > Mellivora > Mellivora capensis. The sequence continues at coordinate 8,852 of PISX010020152.1, forward strand.
GTGCATTAAATTTCAGATTGCAATGACTGTTAAAGGCAAAGATAAAGAACTACCTACAAATAAAATGCTGAAGATTTAAACAACTTTGTGTTTAGAAAGTTAAATTGAAGGCAGCTGTCAAAATGAAGAAGCGTATCAATCTACATGATTTTTCCTACGATAGCTCAGAGATTTCCTCTGTCAACAAATTTGCACTTGGCGGATGTACTTTCTTTCACAGGGATTTCTTAGCAGAAACTTCTAAACAATAGCTCTTCATGAGAGAACATCTTTTAGTTCTTTTTATTCCATAAACATTTTTACATGTTCAGAAGTATACAGTTTCAAACACGGGAACATCTTGATTTCTGAACACCAATAGCACTTTTTTTGAAGAACACCAGATTTTACCTGTGAGTGTCTTTGTTCAAGTGGCAAGTTTGGATGGTGGTAATAATTGTAATAGGACTACAGTAGGGAGACCTCAAAATGCCGTCAGTGTATGCCTCAGATTAAATTTAGACTCAGTATCAGACCCTAAGTGTACTACAGAAGTTTTTTTTTTAAGGAACCATTACAGAAAATCTTTCCGTGGGGGCGCCTGGGTGGCTCAGTGGGTTAAGCGACTGCCTTCAGCTCAGGTCATGATCCTGGAGTCCCAGGATCCTGCCTCAGGCTCCCTGCTCGGCAGGGAGGCTGCTTCTCCCTCTGACCCTCCCCCTTCTCATGCTCTCTCTTTCCCTCTCTCTCTCTCTCTCTCAAATAAATAAATAAATTCTTTAAAAAAAAAAAAAGAAAGAAAGAAAAAATATCTTTCTATGAAGTCTCCATGTGAGTAATCACCCCAAATTTGTTTCATTAATTTGAAAAAGGGCACCTCATAGTAGTAATACCAGCTGTGAAAAGCAGAATCATTTATATCAAAAGTAATGAAGACTTTACCATTTATAAAAATAATTTTGACACAGAGGAAAAAATTTAAAGACTTCTAAAAATTGAAGAACTTCAGTTACGAGGATAACTTCCTTATTAAATTTATTAATAATAGAGTGCTAACTGTACCTTTTTTTTAATAGGTGGGTACATTTTGATCTCTTAAAATCCTTATCATTCTGTCACTAATGAAAATTCTTTGTGGAAAATGTCCAGTCTCATTTCTAAGTTGAATGCACACTAGATTTCCTCCTTTCCTTTAGCATACTGAGCTGTTTAATTCAGGGAGAAATAGGTCCCACATCTGACTGACGTCTGACAAACTTCTTTGGTAGAAAGTTATAACCCTTAATGCCCTCTGTACCAAATACTGTTAAATGTTTGTCATTTACGTCCAACTCTTAGCTTTTTATGAAAAAAAAATTAAAATATATAGATTAGACTGTTCTTTGTTAAAAATTACTCTCTTTGAGAATTTATTCAACTGTAGTGATTCTAAAATTATAATTTACAAGGAACTTCCTATCACTTTCTTGTAATCGAAGACCTTTTCACATATTTGAAATACATAGTTTCTATAAATAAAATGTTCCCATTTAATAGTTTCCATTACTTGTTGATTGATACCAATGATACCATTGATTTTGAAAAAGTGGGATAAAACCTATTTCGGAGCCTACCTAGATTTTTATGATCACACACACACACACATAATAGGAACTAGAAATTGTAATTTATTTATGGTAAAGTTTATGGAAAGATTTAGAAAGCCAAAGTAAGCTACATTAGCAGAGTAAAAATTGATTTATAGAAATTACTGTGTATGTTTGATATAATACTTGGTATTTCTCTTAAATGTTGTGAATCCTATACAAATGTGGGCTATACGGAGTTTTTGTAAGAACAACAACAGTGAAGACACTCAGCCCTGTTTATGTTAGCTTCTTCTAATTTAATGAATACAGTGAAATGCAATGATCTTGGTGCCACATAACACCATAAAGAATAGCAAAAAATGTATATTATTTGAGAAGGTGTTGCATTTCCTGAATTCCACATTATCTCTTTACTTTCTCACTCTATCAGATATTGAGAGCTTAACTGCTTAATATGAACACACATTTCCTTGGTATCTCTTTAATGAGGTAAATTTAACTTTGCATTTATCATATTTGTAGTATAAGTAACACCAACAGTTAAATAACTCTTCCTTTCTGTGCTCCAGGCATTTCATCCTGACTTCATATGTATATATATGTGGTCATATGCATATATGTGGTCTCCATTAAAAAGTATATGCATTCTAGTAAACATTTGGCTTATATTAAAAAATTTTTTTTATATTAAAATTTTTAAATAGTAGGCAAACTGACTCACTCTGTTTAGGGAAAGAAGTGCAAGGATATTTATTGTTCTTTTTAAGGAGAAATAGAGGGAAGAACTATCTTACCCAACCTGCTTCCTAAAATCCAAACCTTGATGCCACTGTCAACATATTCACTGTTTTCCTGGTCTTCTACACCTTGACAATCCTCCCAAATCAACTAAGAAAGAAGTCTTGGTCCAAATTAGGAGGCAAGCAGGGATTCTGCCCCCAGCACTTGCCAGATAACCCGAAGAAGGAAAGTTGGGTTAATTACTAGATTTCTCCAAAGTGATCAGTTTTTGGAAGGCTGAGAACAATAGATCTTGGCGATACCCCAGAACAGCAATGGACTTAAACACCTCCCCTCGAAGTACACTCTGAGAGTGGCCTGTCGCCATTGGTGCTAGGAGACTGTCCGTGCTCGTGCACATAGACCCACACTGCAGGCCATTGGGTGCTGCCAAGATGCCCACTTGGGCAAAGTCCTTGATTGAGTGCCTCTGGATCCTTGACCAGGACACAGCCATCACACCGCCCAAGCCTCATCAGAAGAGGTGATACTCTTGTTAAATAAAGACCTGTCATTGATAAATAACAAAATCTTACATGAATGTATTACAAGGCAAGAATATTGAGGATCTCAGAGCTTGAATTCTGGTTCTTGGTGTTATCAGACCCAGCACTCCTTTTATTATTTTTTTTTTTTAGTATTTTATTTATTTGACAGAGAGAGAGAGAGAGAGAGAGATCACAAGTAAGCAGAGAGGAGAAAGCAGGCTCCCCGCTGAGCAGAGAGCCCGATGCGGGGCTCGATCCCGGGACCCTGAGACCATGACCTGAGCCGAAAGCAGAGGCTTAACCCACCGAGCCACGCAGGTGCCCCCCAGCACTCCTTTTATAACATTTTGAAAAGCCTCCTTAACAGTGAATCTTAAAATAAAATGGACTGACAGTGTTTCAGGGGAAAAATCAATAGAATGGATGTGATATGTAACAAGTGTTTCAAGGCATAAATGTTCGGGCTTGACAGGCAGTGGGAACAGTGGCGGGATCATGTGTTTGTGTGGATGTGACAGATACAAGTGCAGACTGACACAGGGCTGATTCCACGGTTCAGGTTCTATGAGCAACCGTGGATGCGTTCCTGACGTAGTGGAGAACCCTTGGGAAGGCTGTGATGAAAACGGTGTTCCCCCATTTTACCCGGTGACAAACTCTTAGCATATCCAGGTTACAGTAAGAACTATGCGAAAAATGCTTTGTGTTTGTATATTGAACTGAGTTATGCTCTAGACCCACATAATCATAGGTAAATGAAGGTCCAGCAGGAATTTAGGAACTTGTAGAGGATTCGAGGCTATTTTTATTCGTGTGGGAATGCCCTGTACAGGGCATCTAACATCCTTGCCCCCCATCCCTACCATCCCACAGAGCAGAAGCTACCCCTGAAGGGTGCGGATCATCAGAGTTTAAATTCCACACTGCTGGGTGTGGTGGGTGACTTAGCCTCTGTGGCTATTTCCTAGTCTGTAAAACAAAGGTAATAATAATTCCTAATTCAGAGATAAGGTATAAGCATTAAATGAGATGGCAGGCAAAGCTCTTGGCAAAGTATCCACAACAAACAAAGTAAATGTTTAGTGTAGCTTTTTCTTTCTTTCTTTTCTTTCCTTTCCTTTATTTTCTTTCCGTCTTCCGTCCTTCCTTCCGTCCTTCATTTTTTCCTTCCTTCCTTCCCTCCATTCATTTGTCCATTCATTTGTTCTTTTCATAGAATCAGGATCTCATTAGAGAGGTTTTACCAGCTGCTCCCAGGGAGATCACCCTATGGTCCAAACAGTATATCCTTAAAAATTAATGACTATAACAAGCCATATAATGACACAGTCTTAAAATATCCCCCTGTCTGTCCTCCCCATCTCTTCCCTTTTTCCCTTTCCCCAGGGCCTTGTTCCTTGGGAATGTCTCAGACATGTGCTCACACACAGAGCCACTGAAAATACCTAAAATTCTCAAAGGATTTCCTTTGATTGTTCATGCCGTCCTTATTGTCAGAGTTTCAGACGCTTACCAACAGTTTATTGCTTTTTCTTTTTTTTTTTTAATATTTTATTTATTTATTTGTCAGGGAGAGAGAGAGCACAGGCAGACAGAGTGGCAGGCAGAGGCAGAGGGAGAAGCAGGCTCCCTGGCAAGCAAGGAGCCCGATGTGGGACTCGATCCCAGGACGCCGGGATCATGACCTGAGCCGAAGGCAGCTGCTTAACCAACTGAGCCACCCAGGTGTCCCTATTGCTTTTTCTTAAGAACAGTCAACCAAGTCCAGAGAGAGGGTCAGACACCCAGGCCTTCTTCTAATTTATATTGGAGAACGAAGCGTATCATAGTTTTCCGACATCTTAAGGCTCTTTGGCCAGCTACCGTTTGCCTTGAGGGATTTTTCTGTGTTTTTTTTCAGATCCACAGAACTTAACTGATTTAACCCACAGTGAAGCTGTTCCCAAACTGTTGTTCTCGTGGATCATGAAAGTGTCTGGCTAAAGGCATCTGTGTTTGTTCTGCCTTATCACAATTGCCTGCACAGGCCAGCCACAGAGTGGCCAACAGTCAGCTTCCTTGTATAGAATACATACGTAAGCTTCTCTAAGAGGCACAACAGGTCTCCTAAGACTGTATATTTGTAATTGCAAAGTGCACTTGCCCTCTGGTATATTTCTAATTAGCATAATAACAAAGCAATGATAAAATCTCCTTAAATGCTGAAATTGAGGGCACTTGGGTGGCTCAGTCAGTTAAGCATCCAGCTCTTGGTTTCGGCTCAGGTGGTGAATTTGGGGTCATGAGATCGACCCCCATGTCAGGCTCCATGCTCGGAGTCTGCTTGGGATTCTCTCTCCCTCTCCTTCTGCCCCTCCCCCTGCTCGCACACACTCTCTCTCAAATAAATAAATTTTAAAAATCTTTTTAAAAAATAAATATGGGGGTGTCTGGGTGGCTCCGTGAATTAAGCGCCTACCTTCGGCTCGGGTCACGATCCTGGAGTCCCAGGATCGAGCCCCATGTTGGGCGCCCTACTCAGTGGGGAGTCTGCTTCTCCCTCTCCCTCCGCCCCTCCGCACTTGAGTTCTCGCTCTCTCTCACACTCTCTCAAATAAATAACATCTTCTTAAAAAAATAAATAAATATAAATACATAAGCAAGTGCTAAAATTGAAAAAAGTGTCATTTTCAGGCCTGTTTTCTGTCTGTGTAGAAATGTTTTCCTGCTGATTTCCTCCATTTCCTTTGGCTGCTGGCAGGCGGTGCTAGGCAGCATTCAGCTCAGAACTGGTCTGTTACAAGGAGCAGGAGGACAAACTCCGAAGCCCCAGAATGTGACTTCCCTTAGGAGAAGGTGTGATTCAAAGCTACTGAAGGCCTGGGAATAACACATTGCTGCTTGAGTTTTAAGATGATGCTTTCATATTTTTAATTTACTAAACACCTAATTGTAAAATGTAAATTTTACATTTTACATAAAATGTAAATGTAAAATTGTAAAATGTTCTGAATACATCTTGAAGTTACCTTCTGGTTCAGGGAGCAATAGTTCATTTGGAAAATCAGAAAGTATTTGTTGGACTGGGAAATAATGCACCACTTTGTCTTGTCAATACATACGCGCATTTTTAGCACCAAGATCATAATTGTCTTCAAAAATTGATGTCTGGGGACGCCTGGGTGGCTCAGTTGGTTAAGCGGCTGCCTTCGGCTCAGGTCGTGATCCCAGCGTCCTGGGATCGAGTCCCGCATCAGGCTCCTTGCTCGGCAGGGAGCCTGCTTCTCCCTCTGCCTCTGCCTGCCACTCTGTCTGCCTGTGCTTACTCGCTCTCTCTCCCTCTTTCTCTGACAAATAAATAAAAATTTAAAAAAAAAAATTTTTTTTTTAAATTGATGTCTGCTCACCGAACACAGGAGTGAGTTACTTTTGGAATATTAATTCATACTGAATCAGTCTCAAACAGTTAAAGCAGGCTACGGTTTAACTCAAGAAACTATTAATTGTTTCACCTTCTGAAAAACAGACAAGGTTTTATTACTATTTTCAAACAATACATGCACTTGGGGGAAAAAGGCAGAGAAGCTTCTAGAAACAATCTCCTCACCCAGAAATAATTAATGTTAGCTTTTGTGGTAATATCTTTCAGATTTTTTTCTTTTTTTGGGTCCGTACATTTGCTGCTTTTTCTGCATTTCCTTAAGGAATTGTGGAATAGTGCTTTATCATTTATAAGGTTTTAATGTATATATGTGCACATTTGAGCCCTGGGAAAACCCTGTTTACTTATGACAGAACTGAGGATTGGAAAGAATGTGTCTCGCCCAAGATCACGGAGTAAATCAGTGGTGGCATTTAAGTGGACCCTGGGACCAACGGGCAGCGCTTCAGCCTGCATTTAAACCACAGATTAACGGCTGGTTCCCTCACGAATCAAAGACAGTTTCAGATGATTTAGCCACTGATGAACAGGATCCCCACTTCTAGTTTCTCTCTTGCTCTGTGAGTGTGCTGCTTGGACATGCTCTTCTCTTCAGCTGAAGCACCACCAGAGCTCTCGTGAGGAAATCCTCAAAAGTACAGCAGCCCCTCCGGGAACTCAGTAATAAAGCCCCTCGCTAAATATTGTGGCAGATGGGAAAAAAAGGTACAACACGGAGAATCCGTGCCATTCAAATGTATCTGTGAGTTGCAGAAGGCTGTCTTAACCTATCGTACCAGGAAAGTACTAGAAATTAGACATTCGGTCAGCAAGAGTCGTTAGGGAAGATTGAATAAACACAGTTTCATAGTATCAGAGCGTTTCCAAAACAGGTTTTAAAATTGTTTTGTTTCTCAATACAATGAGAAGAGGCTGTTTTACATATGAAAAACGGCCTCAGAGGTGGACAGTCACCGGAAGTTGCTTGTGGTGCCGGTGCCAGTGTTGGGTTGGGAGGCCTTCTCCCTTCTCCCCACCATGCTGCCACTCTGCATGCCAAAGACCCAAACCATGTTGCTCTTTGGATTTATCCAAATGCCTTCGTATTCTCAGAAACCTGATTTTTTTCATAATTTGAAGGCTTGACTTCCTGCTGCTCTCTTCTCCCTCACTGTTCTGCCAACATGTGACATTCAGGATGGATTTGGGTGTGTAATCCCACCTCGGAAGGCCAGGCCGTGAGCATCAGTAAGCTGGATGGTCTTCCCAAAACTGCGCATCCAGAAGCCAGCCCGTCAAGTACACCTTACCTTCCTGTGAACATCTTTGCTCATCTTTCCTTACCTTCTTACCTCCTATTTTCCAGGCTTTACCCAAGGGCCTTTTCCTCTCTCTCGGCTTCATTTGCCCCTTTGTCCGTTTATTAATCCTTAAAGCTTTGTTTCTCTCCTTTGCCCGTTTCTTCAAAGACCAGTCTAAGTTCAAGTTAATACTTCCTGAGACTCGGAAGCACTTTGGAAAGGCCAGCTCATGGTAAGCACTGGCGGGCACCATGGTGCCACCAGCACGCTTCCTTTGGTTCCGGCCCAGGACTCGCACAAAGGAAAAATTGCGGAAGTTGAAAAATACAAAAGGGAGTACTCACATTTCACACACCACAACTGTATGTCATCTACTAAAATAGTAACCAGACTTCAAAATGAGAGGGACTGACTCTCTGGTTTACTTCTTTTACCCTCAAAATGGGAGCAAATTTGGTGCACTGAGTGGCAGATTATGTGGTGAGACGTTCGTGGCCTGACAAATCCACATTTGCATTTCCCCTGGGGATTTACTGGAGTCCTTTGTAGTTAATTAACTGTAAAATAAGAGAAGATCGGACAATTGTCAAAGGAGGTGTCTTCAAGATTTTCCGCTGGGCTGGGTATATTGTATTTATTTATAATCAAAAGCCAAGAAACGATCCCTAAACTCTATGAGAAGTAAATCCACACTTCCCAACCCCTCTTCTTTGATGTTGCTGCATATCCTGGCAAGTGTTTTTATCAGAAACCTAAGGAGTGGGGTTGGCCCATGGAGAGCCGGAAGGCTTCTGAAGTGGTCCCGCTCCCATTCCCTGAAACTCAGGATAAACTCACTGTGGTTCTCTCCCAGCCGCTGCTTTCCTATAACTTATGTGTTTCCCATGCTTTTCCCTGCTCCGTGTTCAGGAGCCACAACTCACCATCTCGATTTGTCTCGTTTGCTTTCTGTGTCTCTCGCTTCCTGTGCCCAGTTGAGCCCGTCGACGCCCGCCCTGCTGCCGACCGAGGACTGACCACCCGACCAGGTACAATGCGTTTCCCTTTTGCCTCCCAGCGTCTTTTGCTTGCGCTCGAGCCCCCGCCGTCCCCACTCTTCCTTATGAGCCTCCCTCAACTGCAGATGATTTGAAATGACCGTGGAAACCAGACTTCTCAAACATAACCTTTGCTTCTCCTTACACTTTATTTTTCAATTTCCTATTGAAGAAATCTGTCTTTCTTTCTGAGCTTTCCTTTTCAAATAATGAAAGAGCCCTTCCAACATAAGGGTTTTTTGTGGGGTTTTTTTTTTTCCTTTTTTTAAGTGGAGAAGACTATCTAGACCTCTCTGTCCTCAAAAATGGAAAACCACACAGATGCACACTCTATCTGGTGACAAAGTGGTTTCTGCTTTGAGCATCTCATCCTTCCTTCCTTGTTTGGTGTGTAGACAGGTCCTCTTCTGACTGAATTTGGCTCAAACTTCAGTCAGTTTCTCACACAGCTGTGACCCTAAATATATCAGAATGGGACTACCTCTAGAGCCCAGAAGTATTTACATTTTCTCTCTTGTGGGTTGTATAGACTTACTCTCCATGAGTAACTAAAACAACAGAAAGGATGTATGTGCATAGTTTTGTATACAAGTCTTTTCTTTTTTATACCACTTAAAATTCCCATTAACACTGAAATAGACACTTTTTTTTTACAGTTTCTCCAGCATTAAAAGAAACACACGTTTACCCTTTGTTCTATATTCAGCCTGTATCTCAGACTGTTTTAAAAATCAGTGTCACACCACAACAGAAACACACACGAGCCTGGTTTTTGACCTTGTGCACAACTCTGGCCAACGAATAGTACCCCTTGTTTTCCATGAAGCAAAGATGGTAGTTACTGAGTTGTGACACAGCTGTGTATTCTAGATTTAACTCCACAAACAATGCATACCTTCCCATATTTATTTTCTTCCTTATCCCTGTAATGGCTCTGTGCAAGAGTCAAGGAGGATGCTAACACACGGAGGTCCCTGGTTCGGGTACAGTCCGTAGCAGGCCAACAACAGACCTGGCCCCTCGCGCTGCCATTGCCAGCTCGAGTCACTTCTGTCCCCAGACACCGTCCTAGATGAGAGCTCCGAATCCACCTTGTGACATCTTCATGCCTCCGTGTGGTTGTTCACAGGGCGGCAGGGAGAGTGGAGTGACAGGCTCTCGCTCATTTTATGAATCTCTGCCTTTAGGGCTTTTCAGAGGAATTTAAATGATAGTAAGTCAGACACAGTTCGGGCTCTCCTAATGTCTTCCTTATTGCCATTGTCGTGCAAGTGGATTTTAAGAGCCAGCCCTTGACACCCACATGGTGCTCAGCTCCTGGTGGAGTTTAGTGCTGAGGGTCGGGTCCATTCTAACCAGGTGAGACCCCCCCCCAGGATGGTCGTTTGCCTTGGGCCTCTTTTTATGGCACTCTCTATTTTGTTTTTAAAGAAGAGATGCTTTTCATCTACAAGAATAAAAAGTGAATTAGAAGCACTCTTTTCAACCAATTTTATAAAGTTCCTCCATTGGGCCCCCTAGGCCAATGTGTTCTAATTGAAATATGGGGGAGGGGAGGTTAATACCACCAAAGTTGATTCCCCCCCCTCTTTTAAAAAAATCTGACATGAAAATACCTTCCATACATTTCTCCGAAACAGTCGGTTTTAAGGGAAGAACTAGAAAGTAGTTAGAAATGTTTTGTCTGGGGAAGAAGCCATCTGAAGTCTTTATTACAACAGTAACAATGTTTCAGGAACAGCAATATTTCATTTTGGTATTTTCACAAAGATCAATGCATTAAATGCTGTGGTGGGTGGAAAGAAACGAAATGATAAAGTCCCTGTTCTCAGGATCCTGAAATGTAACAGAAGGAACAGACTCGGCATTTCTAAAAGAGGAGATGGAATTAGAAAGGCAGGGGCACTCGGGCCCACTAAGGCGTAAACCAGGGCATCTGTGATGTAAGCAGACGAGGCACTCACCCAGGGTTAACAGGCGCGCTGGAGTTCAGCTTCGGGAAAGCTTTCAGAAGATTTAAGTCCCATCCACTGGTAAAGGAGAGGGAAGGCATTCAAAGATGAGGGTGGCCTAGACTCCGCCCTCTTTCTTGTACTGGGTAAGGCTAGGGCTTCCCCAATAAAAGAAGGGCCACAGGTAAGAAAGAATGATCAGATCCAAAGTGAGGAAGATGCTAGTTTACGAGTAGCTCTATTTGCTGGATGGGTAGTGAGATCTAGCGCACTCTCTCTCTCTGCTTACAGTCTGTCCCTCCAGCATTTGGACCGATACCCTGCTATGCTCGTTTAACATTAGTTTGGGTTCTTCCAGCATCACTGTACGAAACTGCGTGCTTGAGTTAAGTGTATACCTTTAGACTTTCCAAACCTAGAGAACCTTCTTCCCGGGATTGTCGTAGTGTGTCATTCAGTTGATGGCATCGTTGTTAAATAATTGCTGTTGTCAGTCTGACACAAATAAAGAAAGGGTTTGTGTGTAATCATGACTGAGGAAGGTGACTTCTCTTTGTCTTTCGTATCTGAAAACCCAGGGCACGTCCCTAGTGTCCGGTATGGAAAGCATGTTATCAGTGGTGATTTCTGGGCTCAGTGGCCATTTCAAGTACTCCTCTGGCTTAGTTCCAGGGAGAAGTGGGCTCTGAAGGTCAAGTTACACCATTGGACCAGAATAAAGAAGGAAAATACATTAGAAAGCTCTTCACATGGGGAGGAAAGCAACCCCTTCCACTATAATTTATTACCACCTTCTCCAGTCCTCACGAAGGAGACCGAGTCCTTGACCCCAAGCCATGTGAAAGGTTTCATGAGGGACGACCCTCCTTCCGCCCTCAAATAAACAACAGATTCTGCTCACTTACCGTGACAGAGAGACCTAGAGTCACACCAGGGCTTAGAAAGGCCTTTGATGCTCCCTTAAGCAAAGGTCCCTACGAGGTTTTTAAATCTACATATCACATTTCATCACATGCAACGTGAGCTTATTACTGATATGTTTCCCTTTGTGCAAGCTTTGTAATTTTTCTTCCCTTTTAAAGAGATTTGCTTAATGTATAGAAAGTCTTTTCACTAAGTTATTGCCCATGCTATACACAAATGAACTAGAAAGGTCTCTTTCTGCTGAAAGTCTGGTAGACTTTTGAGCTACAATTAGTTATCTGTTGTTCTGACTTCTTACATGAAGTTGAATTTTGGTTTGAGTACCAAAAGTATTTTCACTCTCCTTTCAGAAGTAATGTGGGCTTTTACAGTTTTGAGTAGAGAGCTCCTGTTTTTTGGAGGTAATTGTTGGTCCCACAAAACTAAAAGACTATTGAAAAGACTTTTTCTTAACGTCTCAGAAATAGAATTTTAACTGTTGCATTGCTAGATCCTGATGACAGCAAAAGGGTCATCTGTAAATAAAGAACTGTAGTTATACCCCCATCTCAGATTTAAAAGGGCCAATGGGAAGCTAAAAATACATAGTCAATGAGGCATAACAGCCTCATTGCGTGATGTCAGGAAGATTAGAGGTTAGAATGAGTTGAAAATCATAAGAAAATGTAAATGATTTCAAAACAAGGAGATAACAGAGAGCCCCACAGCTCTTGGGACGAGGTCAGGGGTTGAGGGACAGTCAGTGAGGGACAGTGTAAGATGAGAGAGAAAGGGAAACTATCCCAATTTGTGTCTGTATTAGAGAGTGATCTTCTACAAGGAGGAAATTAGAATGAAAAAAGAAAGCACTAGCTCCTTGTACTAGTTTTCTGTTGCTAATGCAACAAATAATTCTGTAAATTAGAGGCTTAAAACAACAAACATTTATTTTCTTAGAATTATCAGGACCTCAGGCATGGGTTAACTGGGTGCTCCTGGCTCCGGGCCTCTCAGGAGGTTGCAGTGAAGACATCCTCTAGAGCTGTAGCCATTTGAAGTTGAAGCTCGACTGTGGTGGGTCTGTTCCCGAGATGGCCCACTCACATGGCTGTTGGCAGGACACCGCCATACCTCCTTGTGGGAAACTTTTTGTAGGGCTGCTTGAGTGTCCTTGTGACATGGTGGCTGGCTTTTCCAGACCATGATCTGAGAAAGAGAATAAGAAGGAAGCTGCAGACCTTTTTTGACCTAGACCAAGGATTCACCCACAATGACTTTCTCTTTTATCTGTTCATTGGAAGCAAGGCACTCCATCCAGTCCACACTCAAGAGAACGGAATTCAGTCCCACCTCTGGAAAGGAGGAATAGTAACAGATTTGTGGATATGTTTTAAATCTACGACACCTCTCTACCATGTCCAAGTCCTTGTGACCCAGACAGATAGTAGGCTAGGAGAACTGGAGGGTGAAATGGTGGAACCACTCTCCATGATCTTTGAGGACCTCTGCAGGGCGGGAGAGCTGGGAAGATGGGGAGAAGAGACTAGTTCCGCCAGAGGGACAGCAGAGAAGATAAGGTGACAGTCTACAGGCCAGGTGTAGATTGGTGTTGATCTCGGCTCTGTTTTCAGACAAGTTATTAAATGGAAGCTTTGTGAACGTTTGGACAAGGACTCAGGGATCTGTCACAACCGGTAGGGGTGCCCACGGTCTCGTCAAATTATCCTCCTTTTTGTGTGAGCTGTGCTGTTAGATTGGCACATGGTGTGCTGTGGACGTTGTGCTTTTCAGTTTCAGCAAGGTGTGTGACAAGTTTCACGGCACCTGTGGATAAGACTGTAGGAGTGACTAGACAAAAAGCAAGAAATGAGGTCCCGTGGGAGCTGAAGGACCTGGTGACATGTAGCCTGAGCAAGAACCATCAGGAGCACGATGCCTTTCCTCAGGTGGCCAGTCTGTTCAAGGCTATAAGGCAGAAGGGAATTTTCTGCTTGTTCTGCGATGAATAGGCTGCAAGCGTAGATGCCTTAGGGGAACTGATTGGAGCTTGGTGTAAGGAAGACCTTCATTCTTGTAGGCAGAGCTCTCCGAAATAGAGGCAAATGGATAGATGTTTCTCCATTCACTCAGAACCTGAGGGTTTGCCCTTTGGGTGAGAATACCACAGAAGAAGTGATTTTTAAAGGCTTTCTCAGAACACTGAAAAAATAAAGTTTAAATATATTAAAAAAAAGTTTCTCATCCTGAAATTATAATTTTGGATATTTAAATGCTACAGCATGGAAACTAATTATTTCTATTTGGTGCTTTCATTTTTCTGTTTGAAAAATGGCTTTGTGTTTTGTTTTGTAGCTTCAAGTCGTTATTTGGAAACTGAAATTTATTATAACAATTAGTGTAAGAATCATGTAGCAATTTATAGAGAAGGAAGAGTTAGTAAGTTATAAATTCTGTTAGTCCCACAGAAACATTTTCTAAAATTATGTACTGCAAGTCTTTATTCAGCAGATGAACCAATTATATTCTGTATCTATAACTAAGTCACCTAACTAAATAAATAATGTGATTTTTACAATGCTTCACTGCATAGATACATGAACATAATTTATATGTAATTGGAATGAAGCCCTAAAGTAGCAGTTTGATTCCACCAGGTAATTAGTGCTCATTTTTTAAAGACTTCTATTATTTTTTCCAGAAGACTGAGAACACATGGGAAAAGACATAGAATAGGCTAAACAATAAGCCCCTAAAACAAACCAGTATATTCGGGGAACACATCTGTGCCAACTTCCCAACTAGCATTTAACTTCTAGTTTTCCCATTTAAAAAAAAATATATATATATATATATATATATATATATATATATATATATATGCAAAATATGTTTCATTTATTTTTTATATAAAATTTATATTTTATAATTTTATATTTATATATTATATATATAACATGTGTTTAAAGGCAGTAGAAACTTTACCTTTGGATTTCTTTAATCTTTAAATTTTTTTTGTTTGAAATAGGTAGGGGTTAAGGGTTTAAATACAGGGTGTCAGTTTTCTTGAAGAAAGTCATTACAATCTGCTTCCCCTCACTCCAGACCTAGAAGGGACGTTTTGGTAGCCTTTGTGTTCCAGTGTTCATGTTTACAGAGAAAATGAATTGAGTGTCGTGCGTCATCTAATGATGGCCTGATGCTTGTGGATTCTCGCAGGTTCGGGGTTGACAAACATCAAGACGGAAGAGATCTCTGAGGTGAAGATGGACGCCGAGTTCCGACATGACTCGGGATATGAAGTTCATCATCAAAAATTGGTACGTAAAATGCTTTACCTCTTCCTGCCTCTCGGTTTGTCTCGCCCGATGACCTGTTCACGCTTGCCCGTGCTGTGCCGGAAAGCCCGTGAGGGAAACGATAAAAACAAGAATAGAGGGACGCCTGGGTGGCTCAGTTGGTTAAGCGGCTGCCTTCGGCTCAGGTCATGATCCCAGCGTCCTGGGATCGAGTCCCACATCAGGCTCCTTGCTCGGCGGGGAGCCTGCTTCTCCCTCTGCCTCTGCCTGCCTCTCTGTCTGCCTGTGCTCGTGCTCTCTCTCTCCCTCTCTCTCTGACAAATAAATAAATAAATAAATCTTTAAAAAAAAAAAAAAAAAAAACAAGAATAGAGCACTTGCCTATAGGGTCCTCACGGACGCGTAAAGAAAAGAAAAAGAGGGTCTTTATAGAGTAGTTCTTTGCTGCTAAGCCCACCCAGGGCTTAACGTGGAATTAATGTGTATTCTAATAACCGCTCTAGTTCAGTTCCCCTCTATTTTCTAGGAAGACGGGTTTATAAGAGGTGGATTTGAAGTTGGCATTTGTTACCTCTCTCCCTGTGCCACCGCACCGCGCCCTCTGCCCTTCTTCCTGCCCCCGCCCCAACGCCCAAGTTTTAAGTTCTCCTGCAGGGGTAGGATCTCTGGGTTTCTCCAAGGTGGGTGGAGGCGGGAGGTGGGGAGGTGAGCGGGACTCCGTGATGTTCCCTGCAGTGCTGCTCACTGGAAGATTTGGGCAAGGAAGACGGCAGCTTCCTTTCTGGACAAAGTCTCCTCCCACCCACTGTTGTTTCCCCCGAATGTTAAAATCAGGGTAACGCAAAGAGCACCCATCCCCTTTGCAGGCAGCTCCTGTAGTTACATAAAATCTTTTACCAGAAGCTTGGGATAAATCAAATCCTGCATTATGTTAGGGTTTCTTTCGTCTTATCAGTAAGTAGTAAGGGGGTGAAGTTAATGAAGAAGACAATTTCATTGCGCATTCAGTAGTCAACAAGAAAACTGGTACTAAAACCAGTACTAATAGTATTGAGACGTACTCGCTCTCGGGCTCTTGGCACGCACGTGGGGCGGGGCCCGGCGGGGCCCCAGGCGCGCTCTTTTTCAAGGGAGAGAACATCTTTCCAATATTCGTCAATATAATTTATAAATCCAAGTAGTAAATTCCAGAAGAAACGCCTGTGAAAATGCCTCTTTTCACTCTAAATAATGGGAGCAAATCCAAGACGGGCGTGTGACTCAGATTTGCAGTTCAGCTGCCATAATCTTTTTCGTACAAGAACATTACAGTTTTCTGAAGCTTGGTTTTCACGGGCGGGTTAGTCCCGTCTCAGTTATTATGAAATCAGGGGCGGTCTTGATCTGGCTGGTGCCGAAGAGGTTAAAAAACTTTGGGGGAGCCCCTGAAGGGTTGGGGGCTGGTGGGGCACGGAGCTGAACATTAATGTGCGGATTTGCATTTTCTGGGGCCCGTGTCCTACACTAACTGCTGCAATGCGACAGTGACTAATGGCAGCAGCAGCGATGAGGAGAATCAGCTCCCTCTACCGAGCTATTTGATAAGATAATGTACTATAATTAGCACAATGAATATTACAAAATTACAGTATTTTCTTAAAGGCATAGGAAGATGTCCAGACTCACATTTATTCCTGATTACTTCACATTTTTATCATTAGCTAATTAATGATTTGCTTTTTATAAATACGTCGAGCTAGCATATTTGTTGTGAAAGGGGAATAATTATGAACGGTTTCTCATTTTGCTGCAAATAGACCCTGAGTAAGACTCTTGGAAATTGGCTCTATTTGCTGTATTTCATATTGCCCTTTCAGATCTCTAGGATGTTCATTGTCACTGGAGAAAATCGATTCCTGTGTTGAGAGTAGGCTGAGAATTGTCTAGGGAGCTATTTTCATTAATTTCTATGATAAAGGTGGTATATGTTTAGTAGCAGTTCGGCCCGGTGGTCTGGCAGAAGATCGTCTCCTTACATAATAGGATTATAAAAGGTGCAGCATGCTTTTATAATTCCAGTTAGGTAGGTGAGGTTGGGAAATAGTGACTCGCTTTTACAAACAGCGTGAAGGAATGTCGAACGCGGTTTGGCAAGGTTACCAGACTGACTGCGACCATGTTGATGTTCAGTTTAACCAAACAGCACGAATAAAACAGCAGGTTGAGTTGGGGTTCTGGAGAAAACAGTAAGCAAGCAGGAGTTCTGTGTGATCATTAAAATTCTTATCTCATTGCCTATACTTCTTCCCTTTGAAAAAACTCTCTTTTAAGCATTCCGCTTCTCGGGGTTCAGTACTGTCCTATTGAGTGACTATGGCTAGAAGTAGGTAACAAGTGTCTTTTTTCTTCGGATGAACTCCTTCAGGTGCTTTATTCCCATGTATTAATGTCCCTCTGAGGAAATTAGGACATCTGTGGATTTGAAAAGCACCTAAGGCGGACTGGTCATGCATTGTATCTCCCAGTGACCTCTTTTCAAAACCATGATCCGTGCCTTTCCAGCCTTTGGTAGATCTTCACCCCACCTCTCCCCAGATGTCCCACCTGTCAGAGGGTTTCAGGTTCCTCTTGGCTACTCTTTTGCCTTTCTAGGGCCGTGGGGGTGGGGGTGGGGAGTGGAATAGAAAATAGATTTCCCAGAACTGGGGAAGCCACATATTGTACATTGTCCTATAGGTGTCATTATTAGTAGCTAGAATGTGTGGGGTTTTTTTCGAAGTATGCACCAAATAATGGAATGGCCACCAACTCAAACTTAACAGCGTAAGGTGGACACTAAGACTCTTCACTTACCCTATCTAGCTGTCTCCTGCAATTGCAGTCCTTTTTCTTGATTTGTTTTCAAGGTGTTCTTTGCAGAAGATGTGGGTTCAAACAAAGGTGCCATCATTGGACTCATGGTGGGCGGTGTTGTCATAGCAACAGTGATCGTCATCACCTTGGTGATGCTGAAGAAGAAACAGTACACGTCCATTCATCACGGTGTGGTGGAGGTAGGTGGATGCGGCTGCATGTTGGCAAGCAGGGGTTAAAGAAAGACGACGTGGGAGATTTTGCTTGGCATTAAACTCAGAATCATCTAAGTATCTCTAATGGGGGGGGGGGGGATCTAGATTCCTCCATGGTGCTCAAGTTTGGCAGCTGTTTTCTTTGACTTTCATTCATTCCGACTTAGAAATACTGTGATCCAGGCTTTGGATTGTACGCCGCTCCCTCAGCTTCTTAGAATTTGTACTGAAATGTCAAAATAACATTAATGATGATGCCTGGCTTAAAGATATTGTGATTACCCTCGAACATTTAAAAGAAAAGAAAAAAACTACAAGTTAGAAATGAAAAGGAAGGTAGAATTCTGCTACAAAAAAAAAAAACCCTAAAACCTAAAAAACACCTGAACCCATTTATTCCCTTTGGGGTGGGGGGGGAGCTTAAAGAGTCTGACTTAGGAGTAAAAGCAGGTAGCAGCAATTAATGGCAATTGTCAGGAAAGAGTTTCACAGAAAATCACATGACATCAAACAGCTGAGCAGAGCTCACAGGGTTTTCCAGATGTTCACCCCGTTACCCCGCGCCTCTACCCGAAATATCTTTGTTCCTGGAGGTTAGTGCGGTCATGCTGGAGGTGGAGAAAAGATTGACCAAGTGACTGTCACAGTTACCGCACAATGACGCTTCAGGATTTTGTCCCCACGGACCAAATGTGACTGACATGAGCGTGTACAGCACGGAAGCCGTGGGTTACCCCAACAAAATGGAGTAGCTACAGGATTGAAATATGACTTCTTAAACCCATGATACAAAATACTGAAATAGAAAGTTTACGGATCAGTTCTTACACATTTTTTTTTAAGATTTTATTTTTAAGTAATCTCTACAACCAATGTAGGGCTCAGACTCACAATCCCAAGATCAAGAGTTGCATGTTCCACTGACCGAGCCAGCCAGGTGCATTTAAAATGCAGTTCTGGTGTTGGGCCTGGGTTGCAGGGGGGTGGGTAATTCTCAGAGTGTATGTAATTTTCTAGAAACTATTAGAGAAAGCGAATCTTGAGATTCCCTTGAGAAATACTAGTATTTTTAGAGGTAAAAGAGATCTCAGTGATTAGTCAAATTGATCTTTTCATTTTGTAAATGAGAAAGCAGACCCAGACAGAAATGTTCACCTATTGTCAAACTAAATAAGGCCAAGGTCCAAATACAGATTGTCCCCTAGCCTATCCATTGTTTCTTCCACCAGAGAGAAATCCATCCAACTTCTCGCTAACCCCAAAGACATGTGCTGCACACCATTCTCGATCAGAGAAGGACAGGTCAACGTTAAATAAGTTAAATGTCTGGCAGGGCCAGAAACCTCATTGTGTTCAGCACTTACCATTCTCCTGGCTGCTTGTTTATGGGATCTGCTGATGGAAATTGGTTTTGAGTCTTCTTTTCCCTGTCCAGACTGGAGTGGCCATGCTGGGGAGCGGTGAGGTGTGACAGAACAAGATAGATGACTGACAGACTAGCCTGGGGGCACATCAAATAAGCAATGGCAACATCAGCGATTCTGGGGTACTCGTCTTCTGATAATAGTACTTCTGAGCCCGTGGTCCTTTGAGACAGGGGGAGATGTAGCCTTGTTAGCATCAGTTCGCTTCATTTCTACTAAAAACAATTTTGTTTTCATTTCATGTTTGGGCAAAAAAAAAAAAAAATGTTTTTATACTTGAATAATTAAAAAGCCCCTTTTACTAAAATTAACAAGTCGGGAAACAATAGACGTTGGCGAGGATGTGGAGAAAGGGGAACCGTCCTGCACCATTGGTGGGAATGCAAGCTGGTGCAGCCACTCTGGAAAACAGTACGGAGGTTCCTCAAAAAGCTGAAAATGGAGCTACCCTGTGACCCAGCAATTGAACTACTGGGTATTTACCCTAAAGATACAGATGTAGTGATCTGAAGGCACACGTGAACCCCAATGTTTATAGCAGCAATGCCCACAGTTGGCAAACTATGGAAAGAGCCGAAGTGTCCATCAGCAGATGAATGGATAAAGAAGATGTGGTGCATACGTATACAATGGAGTTGCAGCCATCAAAAAGAATGAAATCTTGCCACTTGCCACGACGTGGATGGAACTGGAGGGTATTGTGCTGAGCGAAATAAGTCAGTCAGAGAAAGACTATTACCATGTGATTTCACTCATATGTGGAATTTAAGAAACAAAACAGGGGATCACAGGGGAAGAGAGGAAAAAATAAAACAAGACAAAACCAGAGAGGGAGGCAAACCATAAGACTCTAAATCATAGGAAACAAACGGAGGGTTGCTGGAGGGGAGGAGGGTGCCCGGGGATGAGGTAACCGGGTGATGGGCGTTCAGGAGGGCACGTGATGTAATGAGCACTGGGTGTTATATAGGACTGTTGAGTCACTGACCTCTGCCTCTGACACTAATAATACATTATATGTTCACTGAATTAAAAAAAAAAAAAAATGCTCGCTCATTTTAAAAAAAAAAACCCTACACAGTGCTCAGCCCAGTAAGTGTAGTCGCTGTCTGTCACCCGTCATGGTATGTTTGATGGCCTTGGACCGACGAATCTACCCAAGAAGCATCTTCCTTTTTATCAGGTCAAGTGCCTGTTTGGGGCACCAGAGTGCAAAAAGCCTATATTGATGTCTGCTAGAGCTGCCATTACCACGCCCCAGCCTGGGTGCCTTAAACCGGAAATGTATTTCCTCAGAGTTCTGGAAGCTACCCGTCTGAAATCAGTGTACCGGCAGGTTTGGTTTTCCTCTGAGGCCTCCCTCCTTGGCTTGTAGGTGGCCTTCACGTCGTCTTTTCTCTGTGCGTGTCTGTGTCTTGATCTCCCCTTCGTGTAAGGACACCAGTATTGGTGGATTAGGGTCTACCCCCATGATCTCATTTAACCTCAGTTACTACTTTTAAAGACCCTGTCTCCAAATACAGTCATACTGTGAGGCACTGTGCATTAGGACTTTAACCTAGGAATTTGTCGAGGACACAGTTCGGCCTGTAACAGAGCCCAGGGATGCTGGGCAGAAAAGCAAGGTCTCTCAAGGGGACTCTCTGCCACGGTTGTGCATGAGACTTACCAGCTACTTATTTAAAAGGTCCCAGCCCAGACCTAAGGAAACAATTTCCAAATGGGCTTAGAATCTGAGTGTTGAAAATTTTCCGGCTGAATAGGACATGTATTCATTTTTGAGAATCACTAATCTCTTTCCTTTCAGTCACTGGTCTGAGTGTAGAAAATAGCATCTCATGTCTACAAGACAAGACCTCTAACTACCTTTGTTCTCTCTATAAGAGAACCAGCTACCTTTGTAATTTTTTTTTAAGATTTTATTTATTTATTTTAGAGAGAGAGAATGAGTCGGGGGAAGGGCAGCGGGACAAGCAGACCCTGTGGTGAGCCGGGAGCTGGAGGCGAGGCTTGATCTTAAGACCCCGAGACCAAGAGTCCAAGGCTTAACCTTCAGAGCCGTCCGGGCACCCCGA
This sequence comes from Mellivora capensis, assembly GCA_004024625.1. NCBI lineage: Eukaryota > Metazoa > Chordata > Mammalia > Carnivora > Mustelidae > Mellivora > Mellivora capensis. The sequence goes on from PISX010020152.1 coordinate 30,123, forward strand.
GAACTAGTAACCCTTTAAGCCTCCTTACAGCCACCTAGGTTAAAAGTTTCTTGTGGTTAGTCACCAAGAAGAGTCTCATTGGATTTGGGATGTCAGGGAATAAGTTGACACTTATTCAAGTTGGGGGGAGAAAATTCATTTTGAGGCGAGGAGGCATCCTTGAAGGAGCAGAGCTGCAGGGAGAACGGCTGTTCAGCTCTTCTCTTGACACTTATTCCGCTCGCTACTTAAGAGCATCTAGAAACCTCTCCAGAGTGAGTGCCCTCCTTGTATGGTGTTGCTTCTCCTTATTTCTTCTCACCTCCTCTTCCTTGAAAGTGCAGGTGTTGTCAAGAGCCTGGAAACCACCCCTCTTCTCCCTCTCCAGGCCTTCCTTTTTCTCCCTTCCAGAAGCATCCCTGTGCGCGGTTCCGTGTCGAGCAGTGTAGGGCAGCGCGGGGCCAGGACTTCACCCGAGGTGCCGTTCACCATCCCCGCCCTCGGGAAGCTTATGGTCGGGCCGGGGTGGCTGAACGTGGACGGGAAGAGCTGCAGCCCACGGCGGCACCGAGGTCGTCTCACCTGGTGCAGGTGGTGTGGGGTGCTGTGGGGTTTCAGGGCACCGTATGTCCGAGGGCAGAGCAGCGTCTGCCCCGAATGGACGTGGGCCTCCTCCGGACGTGGTCTGCCCATCTCAGCAGGCCCTCCCACTCAGGGCCCCAGGAATAAGCTTATTCGCAGCTCTGGCTCGCCTGCTTCGTTAGTGAGTAACCCTCCTTCACTGAGAACAAGTAAATGAGCATTTCCAGTTAGAGTGGCCTGCGTCTGTCAGGGCGGAACACTGTCCCGCTTCACACCATCAATGCATGAAGAAATGATAAAAGCCTCGGTCTCCAGAGCTCCCTTCTCAGAGCGGAAGATGCCTGCAGGAGATCACAGAGACATGGAAATGACACGGAGCCTAGTATTTTTATTAACAGAGCTGTTACCAGTTGGAAATTAGCAGTTGCCAGTTTTTGTTTTTAAAAAACAAGCAGTGAACATTGATGTAATGATTTGCTTAGCCGTAAGGCCAGAGGTTCACCCCGTAAGCCTTTAGCCAGCCACGCTCCTCGAGGAGATGACTGTGCCTTGTTGGTATCTCAGGCAGAGATGCGACGGTCCTTTGTTCCGCTGTGTCACCCAGGTGCCCACCGTCTCTGGTGGCTGAGGGTCCCAGAGCCAGCTGACTGATCCCAACTGCTCCTGCTTTCATAGGGTCCCTGCCCCGTCCTCCGACCCCGGGTAGTCGGTGATGTCACTCTTCTACACTGATGTCGATTGGCACTGGATAGTCCAAAACGCATATTGTAGCTCTTTCCTCCTAAATGGAGACCTCCCCATGGGACGCCTGGGTGGCTCGGTTGGTTAAGCGGCTGCCTTCGGCTCAGGTCATGATCCCAGCGTCCTGGGATCGAGTCCCACATTGGGCTCCTTGCTCGGCAGGGAGCCTGTTTCTCCCTCTGCCTCTGCCTGCCACTCTGTTTGCCTGTGCTTGCTTGCTCTCTCTCCCTCTGTCTCTGACAAATAAATAAATAAAATCTTTTTTTAAAAAAAATAAATAAATAAATGGAGACCTCCCCTTTAATTAGGGGATTGGAGGGGACAGGACGAAGGTTTAAGGGTTACAAACTAGCAGCAAGGAGTCATTGAGGCCTGGAGATCTAATGTGCAGCATAATGAATATAGTCCCGAAAAGTGTATTGTAATCAAACTTGCTAAGAGACTAAAACTTAATTATTCCAAACACTAATAAGAAAGGATAAGAACGGTAGGGAGAGGGTGGGGGGGTTATGGACATTAGGGAAGGTATGTGCTATGGTGAGTGCTGTGAAGTGTGTAAACCTGGCGATTCACAGACCCCTGGGGCTAATAATACATTATATGTTAAGAAAAAGAATCAGAAAAAAAAAGATAAGAACAGATAATTCTCTGACCTGATAGAGGTGCTAATTATCACGATAGTGACAAGCATATTACAGTATGTAACTCTATCAAGTTAACAGGTTGTATTCCCTAGTTTACATAATGTTACATGCCAGATATATCTCCGTAACAAAAAAAATTAGAGGGGCTGGCACAAAATCTCTTTATTATAGAATATAAAAAATTTTTCCATACATGGGTCTGATAACTGGACCATCAGAACTCTCCCATCCCTCATCCCCCCACTAGCCATCTGATTAATGATCAGAATAAGAAGAGCGGTGCCAATTAGCTTTTTATGGAGTTACAGCATATGACTTTCCCTGATGAATGTGCCATCGTACTGATAACATGATAAAAATATGTCCTGAGGGGCCCTTTCTTCCTGACGAGAACCTGACCCGCCAGGATGGAGGTACCGAGCCACCACTAACGTGGGTGTCGCAGAACAGTTGGACGGTACGGTCAGGTTCAATGGGAAGCAGAGGTACAGAAAAGCTTGGCTGGACCCAGAACCTCTTGTGGCTGGAAGCAAACAGCAGGAAGAGACATTGGAAGATCAGAGAAAAGCATCAGTGATCAATGATGATGATGGCATAGCAAAGGAATCCGTGGCCTGCTGAAAGGTCACAGAACACGGGCAGCAAACATAAGTGAACCCCTTATAAGGAGATGGAATGACAGTTAAGAAAATGAAGGTGGACACGGCCAAATACAAAACCCAACACCAGGGGGGTTAGAGGAGGGATAAACGACTAGCTTGAAAACCTGGTTAATGTTTGCTTTGCTCTCCTTCCCGCTGCACGAACTCCCTGGATGTTCTTACCCTCCACTGTGGTTATGTATTAAGTCACTGTGGTTTATCTTCTTCTCCTTCCCTTGTCCACCTAGATGACCTGGAATGGAATATCTTGGGCGTTAGGACTCTGTGGTTCTGCCTAGCTCAGTGTCATGCATGAAAGGGACGCCCAGTAACACGCATCCTGCTGGTTATTCTACATAATAAAGTTAAAATGTGGATTTTCCCGGCTTACTACTCCCACACTAGAGACGATATGATACGGAGGAACTAGAAACTAAGGAGACCCAGGTAGAATTTCATCTCTGCAGTCTTGACAGTTGAGCTGTGAATTCCTCTGGATATAGTGAAGGAATAAGGGTTGAAGCCGGGCCAGAGAGCAGTGCAGAGGGTCCCAGGGTCTCCCATGAAGACACAGTGCCCAGAACCTAGAGCCAGAAGAAGACTTAGGACCAGTTATTGATGTGATCTAACCCAGAAATTCAGGAGAGAGGGTGTGTGCAGAGGTGGTGTGCGTGTGTGTTTTTGCCTCAGCAAGTGGTAGGTGTTCCTGCCTGGTGGGCAGATGGGGATTCTGTCCCCAACTTCATTGTTCCTTCATTCCTTCCAGAACAGTCATCACGGGCTCCAACTTCCCCTGGCTCTGCTTTAAGGGAAGCAATGCTGAGGTGTTTATGCCAAGGCCCTGCCTGCACCGTAGTGGGCCAGCCCTCACATGGTGATCCCCACCAGTGCAATAGCTTAGCCTTGAAGGACCTAACCTTGAGTCCCACCAGGGAGGAAGGCTCCCCCTTACCTGATGCTCTTCCTTTAGTGGTAGGTTTATCTGTGGATGTGAGCACTCAGTGTTGCACCTTGAGCTTTCAAGGGGCTCAGGATAAAGAGATACAACCCAAACTCCTTGGGCGCCATTTTGTAAAAATCATCCCTCCTCCTGAAGGCTCCTAAGCCCTCTGAGGTCTGAGGGCTCGGCCTCCCCGCTGCAGGCATGGCGGGGCTTGAGCCGCCCTCCCAGCAGCAAAAGATAATAAAGATTAACAGGTGGAAAAGGGCCAAGAAGGCGGGAACCTTCGACGCCTGCATTCCACGCCTGCCTCAGCCTCACATTTCTGGCTGGACTATTTGAAGAGTTTGGCTTTGGCCTTTGAAGAGGAGATAAACGATTAAGTTGCCAGGTGTCCCCCTGACCTTGATGAATGCAGATGACAGCTGACAGCCAGGCCGAGGGTTGGTGTGTTCCTGGAGGACATACAAGCATGATATTCCAGCAGTCACACAGTCTATTTTTTCTCTACTCGGAAACATGGCAGCTTTGCAGAGCTGGACCTCCTCAGCAAGACTTTTTTTTTTTTTTTGCACTATTTGAAATATCAGTTAAAAGGCGGCACAAATAAAAAGGGGCCCAGGTTCGTAGGGCCCCAGTGCCACAGACAGGCTCGCGGGGTGGATGAAATCTCATTACTGGCGCTCCTCTTCAGTGATGGCGTTGGAACCGACACGTCCGTGGCTAATTACCCAGTGGCCAATTAAAGCACGGCGACCTCATTTGTTGACCACGCAGCAGGTCAAAGAGGAGGAGGGATAAGAAAAAACGAGTGATTATTCCCCTAAGGAGGGCAGAGCGGAATGCGCAGTGTCCTCCGAGCACCGACGTGGCGGGAGATGGTTGGTGGCTTTGTCCTCCGGGGGAAATGCCCGGGCCTGTCGCGGGGGGCGGGAGGGGGGGTGGGTGGGGGGACGTGAGGAGCCGCCGCAGCTCCCGTAGCTCTCGGACAGGCCCCGAACGGGAGCGCCCTGGGGCTGGGAACGCGGAACCGCGCACGGAGCGGGCAGCCTGCGGGAGCTGCCGCCTTCCCGTCCCGGCCGCCCTGGGCTTAGCCGACGGGGTGGTTCCAGGTCCTGCTCGCGAGGTGGAATAACGAACCTCAACTTTGAGTTCATTCCGCGCAGAGTTCTGTGCGTCGTGCGTGGTGCGGCAGGTCTACCAGAGACGTGAGCAGCCGCTCCCCACGTGCACCTTGCCGGATGCGCAGAGCAAATGCCGCCTCCCGGGCCTGTCGCAGCCGGGACTCCGGGGGGGGTGGGGGGGGGCCGGGCCACCGCCGCTGGCCTCATCCTGGACGCGGAGCACGTCCACAGAGGGTCTGTGCAGGACATCCTGCTATAGTCTTAGTACTCGGCTTTTTTAAAATAATGTGTGTGTGTGTGTGTACACATATGTGTGTATGTGTATGAACACACATATATATGTTATATGAAAATTATACATGTATGTACATATATTGTGTGTGTGTATACAACCTAGAACAGTATATTTGAATATTTTCCGTTTTTCCTTGCCACGTGGCCCCTTTGATATATGTAGATCATCATCTTAATTAAAAGATTCTCGGGCCTCTTGTCATATTAGATTTCGTGAAAGCAGGGACAAATTAAAATGAGTGTGGAGAGATCATCCGCCGTCGAGATTTATCTAAGCATCTGCCCATATACTTTGCTCACTCTCCATGATGCTCTTGGATTTTTTTTTCCAACTTACCACCACACTTTCAAGTAAAACACTTTATCATTGTGGCCTTTTGGGCCCTTAGGGAGCCAACAGGGAAGAAAAAAGTTTATTGCGCCGAATGTATCCAGTTACTCTGAAGTGGGGGGAACAACCAATGAGCACTCGGCGAGCAGAGCCAGCTCGGCAAGGTTTTCGGCGCCACCTGGTGGCCAGATGGAGCATCTGTGTAACTGGTGGTCACAGGCGTCCTGCTCTGAGAGGTCACAGTGGGAAGGAAAGAAACCTACCGTGCTCATTTTACCTTTCCACATGTGTGCTTTTAAAAGATCGATTTTTTTAAATTCATTTTTCCTTGCCCTTGCATTACAGGTTGACGCTGCCGTGACCCCAGAGGAGCGCCACCTCTCCAAGATGCAGCAGAATGGCTATGAAAATCCAACTTACAAGTTCTTCGAGCAGATGCAGAACTAGACCCCCGCGACAGCAGCCTCTGAAGTCGGACAGCAAAACCATTGCTTCACTACCCATCGGTGTTCATTTATAGAATAATGTGGAAAGAAACAAGCCCTTCTGTTTTATGAGTTACTCATCGCCTTTCGACCGCTGTGCTATAACACAAGTAGATGCCTGAACTTGAATTAATATACAAATCAGCAATGTATTCTCTCTCTTTACATTTTGGTCTCTACATTATTAATGGGTTTTGTGTACTGTAAAGAACTTAGCTGTATCGAACTAGTGCATGAATAGATTCTCTCCTGATTATTTATCACGTAGCCCCTTAGCCAGTTGTATATTATTCTTGTGGTTTGTGACCCAATTAAGTCCTACTTGAAATATGCTTTAAGAATCGATGGGGGATGCTTCGTGTGAACGTGGGAGTGTAGCTGCTTCTCTTGCCTAAGTATTCTTTTCCTGATCACTATGCATTCTAAAGTTGAGCATTTTAAGTATTCCAAATGATCTAGAGAATTTTTTTCCATGATTGCATTTTACTGTACAGATTGCTGCTTCTGCTAGATTTGTGATATAGGAATTACGAGGATACACATTTATTTCTTTGTGCCTGTTTTA
>PISX010020153.1:0-23079 GCA_004024625.1 Mellivora capensis
GTTTTCCTGTTTCTCACTCCTCTGGGACCACAAATAGGCAGGAGCCTGGTTTTCTTCATCTTCTGTGCCTGAACATGGTGCGTCCTCAGCAACTATTTATTGTATGAAGAAATGTTACCATTCAATACGTTAATATATACTGGTGAATTTATTTCATATGGACTCATAGTGGGGTATGTTCAACAAATGTGTATTCCCGGTTGGTTGAAGAACTGAGTCTTCGGTCAGTGACAGATGGCTCATTCTTTTAGAAGGAGCACATGACCAGTGGGACACTGCAGTGCTGTTTGCCGATGCTGCAGCTGAAATCCGTTCCTGACACAGCACTTGCTTTGCAAGCTGTTCCCCCCTGGTCATTGTGGGCTTTGCATGGCGATTAAAACAGCTGGGCTCCATTGTGATCCGTCACAGGCCAAGCTCAGTTGCCTTTGCTCCTGACCCCGAGACTTGAGACAAATCAGGTATCGTACGCCTTCAATTTGACCTTTGGAAAAGCTTGGATTCCATCCCTTAATAGGGCAGCCAATGGCTCTTTTCGGCTCAAAGAACTGGCAATGCAGTTTAATCGATCCAAATGAACCAAGCCTGAATTATGTGCTACCCCTTGAGGGAGGTATGGATGGTGTAAAGATGAGTAAGGTGTATATGGTTCTGACTTGTGAGTGCCCACAGCCTGGGACTGAAGGAGGAAATGGATGGTCAGTAGCACCTCCCTGAGAGGGTTGTTGTGAGGCGTGAATGGGACAGTGTGGTAGGGGGAGCCCATAGCCTGGGACCAGCCACATTGGTAAGCTCTCAGGTAGTATTAGCCGTAATATTATGATGACTATGTGGTGAGTGTTACCTTGGTGACATGTATGAAATACCTTAGGAACAGAGTACCCAGTTGTAACTGGGAAATTCTGGGAGGCATTCCCAGAAGAAGTGAGATTGGAATAGGGCTCCAGTGGATTAGAGAAGGCAATATTGAGGGTAGGGATGGGCATCGGAGGCTGAGGAAATGAGGGGTACAAGATAAATTTTCTTTTTCTCTGAGGACAACAGGTAGCTTTGGCAAAAAGTGGCACTGTGGGAGAGCAGGAGGAGAAATGGAAAGTATGGTGTGGTAGGCTAAATATGGCTTTCCTCCTGCCCAATGCACACATCCTAATCTCTGGTATCAGTGAGTGTGTTACCTTACATGGTGATGGGGAATTAAAGTTGTCAGTGGAATTAAGGCTGCTAATCAGCTGGTATTAAAGTGGGGAGATGATCCTGGATTCCCCAGGGTGGTCTTGGTGTAATCATAAGTGTCCTTAAAAGCAGAGACAGGAGAGGGAGTCAAAATGATGCAATGTCAGGAGGATGGAGAAAGGAGCCATGAACCAAGGAATGTGGGTGGTCTGTAGAAGCTGTAAAAGGGAAGGAAATGGATTCTCCCCTAAAGTCTCCAGAAACGAACACAGCCCTGCTTACACCTTGCTTTCCCTCCCATGACACCTGTGTCGAACCAGTAACTTCTAGAACTGAAAGAGAATACATTTGCTTTGTTGAGGCCACCAAGGTTGTGGTCATCTTTTACAGTCATAGCAGGAAACGGATGCAGATTAGGAAGATGGAATGAAATAAATGAGTCTGAAAGTTGGGCCGAGCCAGTCTACGTAAACCTTCCTAGGTTTTGTTCCCTTTTCCTGTAGGACAGAGATTCTAAATGAGTGTTCTGTCCCTTGACATGTCCTGCAATCCGTCCAGAGATAAAATGACTTTGGGTATCATCACCTGCTCTAGTCCTCAGTTGAAAATTCATTGTAAACATTCATAATTTAAAGTCCCCAAGAAGTTCTGCAGCAAAGAGATCTGCTTAACTTTGTTTAATCAAATATTCCCAAAATTTGTTTGATCATCAACTTCTCTTTTTTCACATCAAGACCTGTTTCTTCACATATGTTCTCTTACTTTGGAAAATCCCACTGGAGGTGATGAGAACACATCAGAGTTTTAATTTTAGTAGGTAAATTTGCTTTTTTGGAAAAGTTGTAAGATACTGTAAACTCATTTTGAAAAATAGAGATGGCCAATGCATAGCAGCAGATTAAAGAATTGTGACCTGGAGCTGAACAGGGTTGCGACTGGTTAGCACAAATCCTCTAGGAATGAGATGAACATCATGGAGTCACTTATCAAAGACCTCTAGACTCATGTTGTAGGGAAGCATGGAGGGAGGGAAGGCTTTGTTCTTTACTTTTGCCCCAGAGTGAGTAGGGACTTTATGAGAACTTACCAGAATTCAAACATCATTTGGTAGAGAGGATATGCTGAAGGGGTGACACGGTGGCACAGGGAGGCTGGGGGATGAATAAGGACTGCATGTCGTATGAAGCTGTCCACTCTGCTGAGGGGATGAGACACAATCCTCTTTCTCAGTTGTAGAGCAGGTGGCATGAGCTTGCTGGATGCCATCTTGGATATTGAAATTTTGGAACCAAACAGCTGTCAGAAAGTATTGAGTCACAGCATTTGTTTGTTTCCATGGGGTTGGAAAACATATCAGACCTGAGGCTGAGCAGCACCATCCCCTGGTTGAAGCAGGAGTGGGGTCGTGTGCATTACTGCTTGACCACTCTTGTGGATTCAGAGAGGTAGCAACTAAAGCCTTAGTATGGCTTTTCCAGCCATTGGCAAACACCCTACAGAGTCCCAGTGGAAATACCTTGAGAGCCCCGTGTAATGACTCCAGTGTAGTAATGGAAGCATCTCCAGTGTACCAGAAGAACTACCTACAGTGTGCCAGGTTTTGTGTCATTTCTGGGGGGATTTGGGAGGATGAATAAGACATGGCCATCCTGCAAAGTCCTCAGAATCCAGGATATCTAGAAAATCTAGGAAATGGACAGCTTGTCTGATAAAGCTCAGGCATTCGGAGGACAAGATGGGAGCTTGTCACAGAATGTGGGAGTGTTGAGGAAGGGTTCCTGGGAGAGGTGATGCCTGAATGGGGCTTTGAAGGATGTGTGAGCATCAGCCAGATGAAACGTGTTGGCAGGTGAGGATAAAGGAAATTATGGGCACAGTTGAGAACAACACCCCTGAAGGGCGAAACAGTGAGTGGGAGGCAAGAAGCATGTCTATGTTGGCAGCAGGAAATGTGTGAGGTGGGAGAGGTAAGAATAAGATTATGAGGGATCTGATTACCATCCTAAGGCACCAGGGCTACCCTTAGCCTATGGTGAGTGTTTTTTTTTTTTTTCAAAGTTTGATCCCCATAACTTTCAGCATGAAAATCATAGGTCTTAGGTGCTGGTTAAAAACCAGGATCTGCTGGAGTGGAAGCTTTGGAGGAGGCATCCAGAAATCTGTGTTTTGGAGAAGCTCCCAGGTGATTCTAGTGTATGCCGACCTTAGAACTTCCATTCCAGGAGACACGAGCCGCCGAAGAGTTTCGAGTGGTGATGTTGCTGCATCTGTGGTTTAGATGATCGCCCTAGAGTCCTAGAGTTGAGTGTAGGTTAGATTAGATAAAAGCAGGGAGATGAGTCAGGAGTCTCTTGAGATAATCCTGGTGGAAGTTGAGGACGACCTGAAGACAGTGGAGGTAGCCAGGATGCAGAGACGCGCTGATGACCATGAGGCGGGCATACAGGTGAGCACTGAGCACTCACTTGGGGCCCCCTTGGCCAGTTCCTGTTTGGAAAAAGGCACCCAGCATGGACTCCCTTGGCTGATGGGGGTTGGGGGAAATTGGGTAGGGTAGGAATAATGGTCTTTGGAAGATGTAGGCAGTAAAGTGATTCTATATTGATAGAACTTGAAAGTCTGACTCAAGCTCAGTGTCTAGGTTAAATAAAATAATACTTTAAATGATGCTGGCATCTGAGAATCACCAACTAGCAGGATGCATGTTTACACACGTGTGCATGAGGGAGCATAGGACATCATCTTCACTTATAAAAGGGAAGATGTTCAATGTTTATGGAAAAGGTTGGAGACTTCCCGTGGGCAGAATGGGGGCAAATCAGAATGAGCCAAATGCAGAAGTTCCCAAGTGGTGGGATCTGAGTTCTCTTTTTTCCCTCCTCCCCCTCAAGGCCAGTATTCTCCCCAGATGCATCTATGATTAATACTTTGGTGTCTAACCTTTCAGACCTTCTTCTATGCATGCACATAGATATAATATATTTCTATGGAAATACATAGTTTTATTTTGCATATGCATGTGTTTTTTATGGTTGACGTAAGAGATTTTCTTCCTTTATTAAATAACCCCCCAAACTGTTTTATTGAGATACAATTGACCTATGACATTGTATTAGTGTAAAATGTACAACATAATGATTTGGTATATGCATGTATTGTAAAATGATCACCACCATAAACTTAGTTAACATTTATCACCTCCCAATTATGATTTTTTTTCTTGTGGTAAGAACTTTGAAGATCTACTTTCTTAGCAACTTTCAAATATGCCTCACAGTGGGGCGCCTGGGTGGCTCAGTGGGTTAAAGCCTCTGTCTTCGGCTCAGGTCATGATCCCAGGGTCCTAGGATCGAGCCCCACATCGGGCTCTCTGCTGAGTGGAGAGCCTGCTTCCTCCTCTCTCTCTGCCTGCCTCTCTGCCTAATTGTGATCTCTGTCTGTCAAATAATAAAATAAATAAAATTAAAAAAATATGCCTCACAGTATTGTTAATCTATATCGGTAATGTTAACTATAGTCATTATGCTGTACATTACTTCCCCAGGACTTATTTATCTGGAAATTAGTATCTTTGGATCAACTCCCCCTATTTCTTCCATCCTCTACCTCCTACCTCTGGCAGCTATCAGCCTGTTCTCTATTTCTATGAGCTTGGTTTTTTAGATGCCTCATATAGGTGAGATCATAATATTATTTGTTTTTCTCTGCCCGATTTATTTCACTTTGCATAATGCCTTTAAGATCTGTTCATTTCGCCACAAATGGCAGGATATCCTGCTTTTAACCATTTATCCCTTGATGGACACTTAGGTTCTTTCCATGTCTTGGCCCTTGTAAATAATGCTGCAATGAGTGTGGAGATACAGTATCTCTTTGATTTTGCTTCCTTTGGATATATATTCAGAAGTGGAATTGCTAGCACATACAGTAGTTCTATTTTTAATTTTTTGAGGAAGCTCCATGCTGTTTCCCATAGTGGCTGCACAGTTTCTATTCCTATCCACAGCGCACGAGGGTTCCCTTCTGTCCACATCCTTACCAACACTGAGAGTCATTCTAACAGGGGTGAGGTGGTATCTCCTTGTGGTTTTGACTTGCATTTCCCTGATGATCAGTGATGTTGAGCACCTTTCCCTGTACCTGTTGGCCATTTGTATGTCTTCTTTGGAAAGATGTCTACTCGGTTCCTCTATTTTTAAATTGGATTTTTTTTCCTGTTGGGTTGTATGGGTTCTTTATACATTTTAGATATTAACATCTTATCAGATATAGGATTTGCAAATATTTTCTTTTATTCTGTAGGTTGCCTTTTCATTTTGTTGACAGTTTCCTTTGCTGTGTACAAACTTTTTAGTCTGACGTAATCCCCCTTATTTATTTTTGCTTTTGTTGCCTTTGCTTTTGGAGTCAAATTAATGTGTGTCTTTTGCAGGCATGGAATAGTGTAGATAAGTAGATACACTGTGACTGGCTTTTTTCTTTTAATGATGTGTTTTGGAGATGTATCCATGTTGGTTTATGTAGATCTGATTCATTCTTTTAAAAAATGCTGCACTTTCCTTGTTACAGATATGCTTTTCTGTTTCATATTCAAGGTTGATCCAAATGCATAGCCCTTCCCTTGGCCCAGCTAGGACCAGGAACATCCTTGTCTTTTCCTCCCCATAGCTCCCCCAGATGCCAACAATAGGGTTTCCCTTCTTGTTCCTTGCAGTCTTCATCTCACTGCAGTTAAATCTCTCTCCCTGGCAGCCAGCCAAGCCATACCTTAGAGATGCCACCTGGCTGTATCCGAGTGGGAACAAGACAGTTTGCTGTCTGCATTCCTGTTCTTGAAGAAAGCCCTCATGGGGAATGATTTGGGAATCCTATCCATGGCACATTGACTTGTGGGCTTTTAATAGACACGATTTATCTGGCCCATTCTCGTCTGAACTGAGACATAGAATCCCTTTCCTATTCTTTTACCACTTACTGTTCTGTAAGTTCAAGAATCTGCAAACAGAGGGAAGCTACTTATTGGAGAGAGAGAGACCACAAGGAGGAAAAACACAAGTACTTGATAAGGATTTCATGATTTAGAAAAACATATTTATAATTTCAGCTCTTGAAAGAGATGTTAAGATTACAGAAGATTTGTCCTAACCACATCTCCTCATACAGACATTGCTGTGGGTTCCTTGTAACAATACCAGGCAAGGAGATGAGATATTAGCTGAAAATAATTGGAAGGTCTATGTGAACTGTGGAACAAGGGTCGCCGAGACATCTTTGGCTTCTCCACCCACATGCTAATGGAAGAGTTTTGTGGGATTTAATTTAATTGAGACAGTCAGAGTGGAAACCGCTGAAAACCTGCTGCTTCTATTTATTCTCTGGGTTTCTATGGAGAGATGAGCTCTGAGGGGTGATTCTTTTAAAGAGCGCTATAGGAGGAAAATAGCTCCCCGGTGGTCTAGGAGAAACATGGGCTTGGGGAGCTGCGGGTGACTTGAGGGGTGCTGTGTGGTGACACAAATGGAAGGAAGACAGAATTTATGTCTCCTTGAGTTTCATCAATAATAATTATAATAATAAAATAATAATAGTTCTTTTTTTTTTTTTTTGGATTACTAACTGGGTTCTCTCACTGTCTCACTGTCTCTCTCTACTATCTACCTGATAGGTATACGAGTCTCACAGTCCAGAGGTTCTCTCTAGGGGCTTCCAGTATTTCATCACCCTCTCCCACCGCTTGACATCATGAGCACCCTGGGAAGTGTATTTTCCACTTTAGAGGCCATGGCTTAGGAGTCCCGAGAGGTCCCCTTTCTTTTATTTTTATTTATTTATTTATTTTAAAAGATTTTATTTATTTATTTGACAGAGACAGAGATCACAAGTAGGCAGAGAGGCAGACAGAGAGGGGGGGAAGCAGGCTCCCTGCTGAGCAGAGAGCCCGATGTGGGGCTCAATCCCAGGACCCTGGGATCATGACCTGAGCCGAAGGCAGAGGCTTTAACCCAATGAGCCACCCAGGCGCCCCATCCCCTTTATTTTATAGGGATCAGGAGGACAGGAGCAATCAAGCATCTTGAAGGCGTGTTTGAGCATTCTGAACCAGACGGAGGCCCTGCTTCACATAGACTGACACTCCTGAGGGTAGTCAAGAGTAGTCTTCATGGTGCAGGATGGAGGCAACGTCCTAATCCTAATCCGGAAGGTCTCAAGTCAGAGGAGGGAGGAGAGAAAGCGCTGTGAGGTCAGGAGGGCTTGAGACTGGAGCAGGTTGGGATGTGGCGTGGGTGGAGCGGGCAGTTCTGAGGTTATGAATGGGATGTGAAGGGTCTGCCTTTGATGTAAGGGTGCTCTCGTGGGAGAGAGGATTGCTCCCTTAAAGGGGCGAGCAGGTGGGCAGGGCCCAGGACAATGCCTTTAACACAGCATTAACTGTGCCTGCTATTTGCATGGTGTATTTACATTTCCAAAATGATTCTGTGCAATGTATTTGCTGCAGTAAACTGAGTGACGTGGGATCTCTGTTACTCAGGAAGTTGGTACGTGTCCATGCCCGTTATGATACTTTTTTTTTTTTTTTTTTTTTTTTTTACAGACAGAGATCACAAGCAGGCAGAGAGGCAGGCAGAGAGAGAGAGGAGGAAGCAGGCTCCCCACGGAGCAGAGAGCCTGATTCGGGGCTCAATCCCAGGATCCCGGGATCATGACCTGAGCTGAAGGCAGAGGCTTTAACCCACTGAGCCACCCAGGCGCCCCCATTATGATACTTTTGATGAGGTTTGGCCCATCAACTTCAACTTGTGGGGTAGCTTATTATTGCTGTTGTTATTATTATGATTATTTAAGATTTTGTTTATTTATTTGTCAGAGAGAGAGAGAGTGAAAGAGAGCACAAGCAAGGGGAGCAGCAGGCAGAGGGAGAAGCAGGCTCCCCGCTGAGCAGGGAGCCCCATGTGGGACTCGATCCCAGGACCCTGGGATCATGACCTGAGCTGAAGGCATTTGCTTAACTGACTGAGCCACCCAGGCACCCCTAGCTTATTATTTTGAAACAAGATGGCAGGAAGTATGTCCCTGTGACTGCACTGGAAGAAGTCTACAGTCCACAACATCATAGAGGAACATACCAGGACTGGCTCCCTCTCGGTGAGAGATAGTGAGCAGGACAGAACTAAGAATTACCTTTGATGTAAAAGGGGGACAAGAGCTTCCTGGCACAGGGAGTCAACAGAGGGACAATACCTCTCACTGGTGACTTCTTTCATCTCTAACTCCACCAGCCTTTCATCTGGTTCTCTCTCTCTCATACTCTCTCTCAGCATATTGAAATGGAAATTCCTTGTTTTGGGGCCACCCAAGCCCATTCCTCCTTCTTCAGGTAACAACACCCAGAATTCCCTTTGGCCACCCTCCTCCCTTACTCTCAGGCCTTGGCTTTGGATGAAAATGACTCCATCGCAGGCAGTGGAGGGGGATCCTGTGACCATACACAGTTATTGGTTCAGGGATGGGCTCGTGACCAGGATTTAGTGGGCACCTCGGGGAGGAGAGGAGCTCTCTGTGGCCTTGGGCCTTGATGATGTGAGGATGGGGGCTGTCGAGGTCAGCAGCCATCTTGCCCTGTGGGGAGAGCAGGAATAATCAAAAGGGCTTCAGTGAAGGGACTATTTGCAGAGGCATGAGGGAGGATAAAGGAGATCAAGAAGCACAGCAAAGCACCCAGGGGCTGGCAACAGTGGGAGGCTATTGGTACCCTGAGTCCTGAAGGGTCGGGTTGAGGGAACAGCGTTACCAGAACCTGACAAGGACTGGGGCCAGGGCAGAGGAAGGCAGCCACAGCTAGACGACAAGGCAGGGAGGAAGTGGGCATGGGCTGGGAGGAAGTAAATACTCTGACCTCGCCTCCCTCAAGGCTTCCAGTCTCCGGCCAGTACTTGCATTGGCGGGGCCCCATCAAAGGCAGAGATCAAGCCCCGGTCAGCCCCCTCCCTGCAGAACAAGGCATAGAAGGGCAGAGAGCGGAAGTGGGGTGGGGGAGGTGAAATGGGGGAAACCAGGACAAGGCTGTTCTTGATGTTCTGTTCATTAGGGGAGACAATAACCTTCCTTTTGGCTCAAGCCAGGTTTGTGTGGCTGTCCTATTATCTGTATGGCCAGAGTCCCATGTGGCACATGAATCTGACTAGCTAGCTACTGTAGTTAGTGGTTACAGCTGTCCTCCTGATCCTCGGCTTTGCTTTCCATGGTTTCAGTGACCTGAGGCTGGCTGTGGTCCAGAAGCACATGACCCTCCTTCCGGCTTACGTTCAGAAGGTCAGAAGTAGCCTAAAGCTGCATCAGGATGCCTAGGCGTTCAGCCCACCTTGTCTCATCAGGTAGGCATTTTATCATCTCATGTCATCACAAGAAGAAGGGTGAGTATAACATAAGATATTTTGAGAGTGAGAGAGAGAACACTCACATCACTTTTATTACAGTATATCGTTACCATAATTCTATTTCATTATTATTCTTGTTAATCTCTTACTGTGTCTAATTTATAAATTAAACTTCATTATAGGTATGTATGTATCAGAAAAAACATAGTGTTTGTAGGCTTTGGTACTCTCCAAGGTTTTGTGTATGTTTCATCCTCCGGGCTGTATTCTCAGTGAAGTGTCTGGCACAAAGCAGATATGTGGCAAATGCCTGCCAGAGTGAATCACACTGACTCCTAGGGCAGAGACAGTGGTTTAGCCAAAGCCACAAGGTGCACCCACCAGGATGTTAAAAGAGTCCATAGAAATCATCTGATAGAATCCCCAACATGTGAAAGTGTGAGCGTGGGGTTGGGGCGGGAGGGCAGGATGATGACTTAAGCACCGGCATTGGGTCGACGATCTGGGATAATGTGCTAATACTTCAGGAGAAAAAGGAATTGCAAAGCAGGGTGAGAAAAAAAATCAAGGAAGGGTTCTGATTGGCCTGGCTGGCCTCGGTCCCTGTCTGTTCCACCAATCCCAGAGGCCAGGAGGTCTCTTGCTTCTTTCTGCACCAGTTACCAGAAGCCGTGAGGGAAAGGGAGCTGGGAAGACACCAATGAGGTTTGCTGATATTTCGAACCATTTCTGCCCATCTAGAGCTGAGATCTGTATCTTGTATTTTGCAGATAGCTTTGCAAAGATGGCATACTGGAGGGGGTAGTCTGGGGTTTTAAGAGACCATGAAATGCTATAGGCAAGAAAGATGCGGGGTAGTCTGAAACCATGGGCTAGAAATGCGAAGGAACACAGTCAAACCCTGGATGCATTTTGCACATTCACATGGGTATGCCCTAAAGGCAGTATTTCTCCAAGTGTGGTCTGGGGATCCCTGGGGGACTCTGAGACCCTTTCAAAGAGTCCTCAAGGTCAAAATTATTTTTATAATAATGCCGGATGTTATTTGCTTATCTCACTTGCATTCCCTCACGAATGTACAGTGGGGAAGGAGAGGGAGATGTTCTAGGGAGTTCTGGCCTGTGCTAATGCTTACACATTGAATCTAGAAGCAGGGATGAGAACCCTGAAGCCAGACATCAAATAGATCTGCGAAAATGTAAAACAGGCCACTCTTTGCATTCTCTCCTGTCTTGTTTGTGACATTACTTTACATAAAAGTAAATCATTTATGTTAACCATGCAATGGGTTCCTTGTTATTTCTGAGATTAATTGATACACAAATATCTTTAAAAATCCTCAGTTTTAGTTTCCGATATGGTGTTAATAAATATAACCCACATACACAAAAGCTCTTTGGAGTCCTCATTAACTTATAACCGTGTAAAGGGGTTCTGGGACCAGAGAGTTTAAGAATCCTTGCCTTCAGTTTGTGTTAATTCCCCAGCAATGAACTGGGGAGGGGAATTCATGTTTTTCCGGTTTGCGTTTTTGTTGCTGGCGTTTGTTTTAATGCTGAGGTTATACCGAATGAATGATAATACTTGCCATCCTGTGGAGAGAGTCCCATGCAGGGAAAAGGTCATGCATGGATTTTGGGTGGACCATCTTGTCTTTAAGTTCCTTTGGAGGATGGGTCATGATCAAGTTACTTACTATTTCTGAACTGCGATTTCTCATCACTCCATGTGGATGGTAACAGCTGCCCATCTTGCTGGAATTTTTCGAGGATGAAAGAAGGTGTTTGTGAGAGCGTCTCGCTGATGGCCAGGAAATAACAGGTGTTCCCTCTCAGGTGACTCAAAGGACCCGTCACTTTAGAGTCTCCAATAGGAGTTCTTGTTCTGAGTGGTTCCCAAAGAGAGTTCTGCCTGGTCTCTGGCTTCGTCTGGGCCCATAAGTCTCTTGCCTCTGAAGAATCAATTCACTGGCTCATGGGACCTTAATTAATTAGTTAATTAATTAATTAATTACAAGGGCAGCCCCATTGAATATTTCCTGGATTTGCTTACTCTTGGTGGGCATCGTGAGGCCACAAGGGGAAATTTACGTATAGATATCTGTTTGGGAGATTTTGTACAAACACCCCATCCTCTTTCTTCGGGATCTGTATTGGCCTGAAAGGGAGGGAAAAAGCCTCCCAGAAGGTTACCTAGCAACTATTGGGGTTCAGGTGAATTCTGCTAATTAGATTGCTATGAATTGTGGTTGGCGAGGGATTGCCTAGCAACTGGAGCCTCCTGGACCCCCCTGCAGATTTTGGTGGAGGGACATCCATACCCTCCAGAAGGGTTCCCCTGAAGTTGCTGGCTCCTGGAAGATTTCAACCAAATTGATCCACCCTGACGGCCTCTTTCTGGTTCTCTCCATCCCTTTCTCACTCCTACCCCATCCCCCTTTCTCTGTTTCTCCTCATCAATCAGTCCACCTGAAAGCTAAAAGAAAGTTGAACTTTGGGGGAGGCAACAAGGCCAGGTCGAAAGAGCATGAGCTCTGGAGTCAACTAACTATGGATTTCCAACCCACTGTGCCACTTACTGGTTCTGTGAGTTACATAATCTGCCTCATTTCTTTGTCTATGAAACAGGACATGATAGAGCCGGGCTCAGAAGGCTCTGGTGAGGTTAAAATTCAATAAGACCCAGATTGCCTGCCACTCACCAAAACGTTCCTTCCTGCCACTACCACTCTTTGCAGATTAGATATTCCTGACTCCGCAGGATATCAATCAGAAGGACTAAAATATTGGAAATGCATGCCTAAGACATAAATACTAGAGAAGAATATACTACAGTATTCACACATAATACTCTATTTTATATACATTATATATCGAGGCCCACTTCTCCCACCAGTTCTTCAAAACTGGACCATTGGAAATGCAAAGAGAGAACAAAATACATTTGAATATTGGTAAATTTTTTTTAACCATTGTGCCCATGATGGCACATTGTGCCATCAGATCATGAATCTGCTTGCATCAGAAGCTTTGGGATGCTATGGTAGAATGTTTCCCAAAGATGCCCATATCCTAATCCCCACAATCTGTGAGTAGGTTTCCTTATATGGTGAAAGGAATTTTCCAGATGTGATTAAGTGAAGGATCTTGAGGAGATTATCATAGATTGTCATCAGGGTCCTTCTAAGGGAAAGAGGGAGGCAGGAGGGGATGTGGACAGAAGAGGTGACCCTGTTGGTTCTGAAGAAGGAAGGGGTCACAAGCCTAGGGTCTCAGTGGTCTCTAGAAGCTGGAAAGGGGAACAAGTTCTCCCCTATAGCCTCCAGAAGGAATCCAGCTCTGTTAATGACTTTAGCCTGGTGAGAGCCATTCTTGCTTGGACTTTCCATCTCTGGAACAGTAAGATAATAAATTTATGTTGCTTTTAAGCTAAGCTTACGATAATTTGTCACGGCAGCAATAAGAAACTAATAAGATGCCTTTGAGAGTCTGGCGGGGGGCTGGGAGGGCTCAGACACCTGGAAACATGACCCCGCTATGCTCCCACACCTGCCCCTGACTAGTTGAGACAGTTGATTCTTTTCTCCGAAGTCGTTTTTTAAGCCTCTTTATTGAAGGTATTGGACTAAAACAGCATCTCTCCTGAGCCCCTTCCAGTGTGACTTTTGTCTGGCTGTGTGCTCTGGGACTGTCTAGTGGAGACAGTTGCAGTGCATAACTGAAAACATTGCTAGGTTCTTTGGGGGGCCTGTGTTCATTCAATTTAGTAGGTGCCAGGTGCTGTGCTAATTGCTGGGAATATAAAGACAAATCACCTGTTTCTGCACTTGCAGGAATCATAGTCCAGTGGGAGGGGAGGGTAAGAGCCAGGTGCTGGGTGAGAGGGATTCACGGGTTGAGGGTTGGGGTGTTGTGCTGGGCTAAGGTGCTCGACTGGCATGAAGTTGCCTGCGAGACTCCCTGAAAGCAGTGAAGGATGCGGCTTGGGTAGCAGCAGGGGAGAGGAGGGACGGTGTGCCCCGTGGGAAGGCAGGGAGATGTGAGTGCTGGCTGTGTGGGTTTCAGCAGAGCAAATGCCGCTGCATGAGTGGAGAGGAGGGAGTCATGGGCTCCGGCTGGGGGCAAAGGCAGGAGTCAGAGCCCGCAGGGCGTTAGAAGTCATACCAAGGGCAGCAGGGAGCCCCTGAAAGCTTTCCATGGGGTGTGGCCAGATATCCTTCATGGGCTGTGATTATTTCTTGCTTTGGTACTTTCAAACCAGAGAGACTGTCGGATAAGGAGGCTTGCCAATGAATTACTATTCCACTCTAGATAATAAAAAATGTGAAGACCTAGAGAAAAATACATCACAGCATTAACTCTGGAGCTAAAATGCCTGGGTTTAGATCTTGGTTCTGTGGCTTGCTAGCTATGTGCAAGCTTGGGCAATTGTTTAGCTCTTTGGTGCCTCAGTTCCCTTGTTTATGAAATGGGATAAGAGTAGAATGGTTTCAGAGAATTCAGTGAAGATAATTAAATGCTTAGAACACCACCTTGAATATAGCTAATGTCCTATAAGTCTTTGATATTAAAATTTCTCGTAGGGTCCTACACATTAGAGTCCTCTTGAACATGACCCTCAAAAGCACACTGTTTGGTTTAAGGGAGGTGGTTGTCCTAGACCATGTCCAAGGGGGCCTCATTACTGCACAGGGCAAGGTCACCAAGGTGGTCCTTGTTAAAATACCCGTTCTCTTTTAGCTCTGTTTGGCAGCAGAGACTCCAAGGAGACCATTAAGGCGACACTCTGGGAGACGTCAGGAATGTTCTCTGTATCCTGGTGTCCCCACCTGGGCAGGCCTGCCAGGGTAGCCCAAGGCAAAACTTGTGTGGAGGCCACACTTGTCTTTGGCTTCCTCTACTCTCCGTTGAGAGGGTGTGCCAGGCTGTGTGACTTCAGGGAAGGCACTCCACCTCTTTGAGGCTTAGCTTTCTCACCCATAAGCAGGGGACCGTGGTAATACTGCCCTTCCCTAACTCAGAGAACCATTCATTCATCGTATTAGCTCCCATCGCTGTGTGCCAAGTTATACCAAAATGTAGGGTCTGCAAATAACAAGCATTTATTATGTCTGGGTTTCTGTTGGCCAGGAAGCTGGGCCCACCTTAGCTGGCTGGCTCTGACTTTGGGTCTCTCATGAGGTTGTCATTAAACTGTGGACCGAGGCAACAGTCATCTCAAGGCTCAACTGGGGCTGGAGAATCTGCTTTCTAGATCACGACCATGTCCTTGGCTCTTGTCTTAATCTGTGAGGGCTGCCGTAACAAATATGCCACTGGCCGGGCGGCTGAAACAGCAGAAACTCATTTTCTCACCATTCGGTTGACTGGAAGTCCAAGATTAAGGGGCCGGCAGGTTTGCTTTTCTCTGAGGCCACTCTCCTTGGCTCTGCAGATGGCCACCTCCTTGGCGTGTCCTCACACGGCTTTCTCTCTGTGGTGTGCCCCCCGGTATCCCTTCCTTTCACAAGGACAGCAGTCATGTTGGATTCCAGCTTCCTCCCTTATTATTACCATTTAACCTTAATGACCTCTTTGAAGACCCTATCTCCAAATTTAGTCATAGTGGGGGTTAGGGCTTCAAGCCTTGAATTTGGGGGGGGACACAATTCCGTCCATAACAGTTCCTCACAACATGGGCGTCTCCATCATCTGCCTCAGTGTCCTACAGCATGGCAGCTGGGGAACATCGAGGGTCAGAAATTCCACCCTGAACAGTCTTTTGGTAACCTGATCTTGGAGGTGACCTCCTGTCACTTCTGCTGTATCCTGTTTGTTAGAACTGAGCCCATACTCCAGGAGGGGAGATGACATGGGGGCATGCAAGCCAGGAGGAGGGGTCGCCGGGGCCAGCTTCGAGGCTGCCTATCACATTCATTCATAGAACGAAACTTTACCGACTGCTCTGTCCCTTGGTGCAGCAACAGCAAATAAGACACATAGAGCTTGCATTCTGGGAGGAGAGAGAGGCTATGTATGTACAGCTAGAGCTAGAGCTAGCTATCTAGGTCTGCATCTACTAGAAGCGGGGGAGCCAGATCTATCTATCTAGAGAAGTAGGTACAGACATGGCTCTGTCTGTATTCAGGGTCAGGAAGTGACCAGTGCTCTGTAGGCACGTAGAGCAGGGTGGGGACAGAGTGACGGAGAGAGCTGTGTCTATTGATGTGGGCACAGGAGTCACCTGTTAGGACAACAGAAGTCTGTGGTAAGGGAAAGGGATATCTGGGGGGAAGAGCCTGGGCTGTTCTGTACAAATTCTGTACAAATGAAGCAACATCACAGCCGAGGAAGTCCCTCGCCCATGCAGAAGCATCCTGCAACTGTAACAAAGTGTTACTATTATTGTTATTGTTCACAGGTGTTGCTGCCCGGCTGCTCATGCCCACTTCAGCCAGTCTACCTGGTGAAGAGATTAGCTAATAAATGCCAAGAAGGTTATTTGTCCAGAGTTATTGCTTTTTTCTGCCCCTGTAGAGGGAATATCTTTGCAGTTTCTTCCTGATTACATAGTGATACACACTGTGTATACATTGTAAACCAAATCCAAACAATTCCAGCCCTTAAACTGTCGGAAGAATTTTGTGACCAAAAAAGGCCTTGACTCAGAAATAAAACATACTGAATCCTGCTGATCCTGGTTGCTGCTGTGGTAGAACATCACAGGGGAGCTTCCTCACACTCTGGGAGCTGTGTGTGATCACCCCAGCTTCATGGAGTGGGGAGGGGGGCTCTTGCGCCCCATGTCCACAGCGTTGGGATGTAGACCAGGGTCCCCATCCATGCTTCTTCCTCCAAATGGTGCTGCCCTCTGTGAATAAATGTCAGTGTGTAGACGTCTGCAGACTGGGAGGGACATCGGCAAGATGTTGTTTTGAACAGAGGTGGCCATGGACTTGCCAGTTTCCCTGAGCCCTCATCTTCTGTCCTCAACCAATCTTGGCTTTTCCTGAAACAGAAAGAAAGGCTATGGCAGCAGGGTGTCTAGAGTTCAAATCCCGTTTTCCTTTCTTGTAAAGATTTTATTTATTTATTTGACAGACAGAGACCACAAGTAGGCAGAGAGACAGGCAGAGAGAAAGGAAGGGAAGCAGGCTCCTTGCTGAGCAAAGAGCCCAATTCAGGGCTCAATCCCAGGACCCTGGGATCATGACCTGAGCTGAAGGCACAGGCTTTAACCCACTGAGCCACTCAGGCGCCCCAAATCCTGTTTTCTGACTCAGATGGCCCTATTGGCTGTTATCTCCATGAAGATGTTTTCTGTTATTGTTCATAGAAAAAGACAGAAGAGAAATTCCTTAATGAGGAAGAGGTGAACACATGACTTGATCCACTGTACAATGTACATCATTAAATATGAGACCACACACTAGGGCAGGAAGACTTGACTTCCCCACATCATCTGGCCTCTCTGCCATCAGCTCCTTTCTTTTAGAATATTAATAGTTAACATTTACTGAACATGTACTGTGTACCAGGCATTGTTCTAAACCTTTTGAGGAATTATTTAAATCTCAGATAAATGCCTACAGATGGAGTGCCTGGATTAGAGGGTAGATATATGTTTAACTTTTTAAGAAACTGCCAACCATTTTTTCCCAACCGGATATCCCATTTTACATCTCACCAGCAACGTACAAGAGTTCTGGTTGCTTTATACCCTCTCCAACATCAGGTGCTGTCAGTCATTTTCATTTGATGAAGTTTAATGGGTATGGAATGGTATTTCATCATGGTTTTAGTTTCCCTGGGGACAGATGATATTGGGTATTTTTACATGTGCTTATTATTTATGCAAAAATTCATTTCTTAAATCTTTCTTATAATTAAATAATAAATAATTTAGGGGTGCCTGGGTGGCTTTGTTGGTTGAACATCTGGCTGTTGATTTCAGCTCAGGTCATGATCTCAGGGTCCTGAGATTGAGTCCTGTATTGGGCCCTGTGCTCGGTGCCATGTCTCCTTGTCCCTCTCCATCACACTGCTTGCTCTCCCACTCTCTCTCTTGCAAATAAATAAATAAAATATTTAAAAAATAAATAATTTAAGGCTATGAATTTTCCTCTGAGTATGGGTTTAGCCGTATCCCAAAGGGATTGAAAAGGAGAGCTCTAATTTTTTTTTTTTGATCCTAAATAATTTTGTCATTTTATTTCTAATAATTGTTTCATTTCCTAAGTTGTTTAAAGGATCATTTCCTGGTTTACTCAGTGGTTAAAGCTTTTTGCTTGATTCTCTTTAAATTATTTGTTTCTGAATTAATGACATTGTAGTCAGTGAGCATGACCTGTAAAATATTAACTTTTGAGAAAAAGCATACAGTTGTGGGCAAGTACATGATCACTATTTTTCAATCTTCTATAGGCATGAAGAATATATTCTTTCTTTTTTACATGTACTTGTGTACATGGTTCTCTTCCTATACCTCTATTAAATTGAGATTGATAATTATGTTGTCAAAATAATTTAAATACTTATTCCTTTTGTGTCTGCTTAAATAAAAAAATTTGAAGAGAGCATTATAGATTGTCTTCCTGTGCTTCTCTCTCTCTTTTTAACTTAATTCTCTTTGTATTCCTAAGAGCCATTGCCTTGAATATTGTTTACTACATCAATTTTCATTTATTTATTATTATAACTTCTTCATGGAGTGACTATCATTTATAACATCCTTCTTTAAGTTGTTTAAATTTTTGTCCTAATATCAGCCCCTAATATTTCTACCCCTGCTTCTTTTTGTTGGCTTTTCTCAATGTCTGTTTGCTTATCTAATGTTTTTCAACTTCACTGTGTCATTTTGTTTTAGGTCTATCTCTTTTTAAAGATTTTTATTTATTTGTTTATTTGGGGGGGGTGGGAGGAGGAGAGGGAGAGGAACAAGCAGACTCCCCACTGAACACAGAGCCTGATGACATGGGCTGATCCCATGACCCTGAGACCATGACCTGAGACAAAATCAAGAATTGGGCACTTAAGCCACTGAGCCACCCAGGTGCCTCCTAGGTTCATCTCTTCTAAATAACACATAATTCCGTTTTTGTTTTTCAGATCTGTTCTAAGAATCTTGACTTAAAAAAAAATTTTTTTTAATAGCAGAATTCAACTCTCTTAAATTTATTTGGCTCCCAGGATGTGTGTTGTTTTTCTTTAAAAAAAATTTTTTTTAAAGATTTTATTTATTTATTTGACAGACAGAGATCACAAGTAGGCAGAGAGGCAGGCAGAGAGAGAGAGGGAAGCAGGCTCCCCGCTGAGCAGAGATTTCCAATGCGGGCTCCATCTCAGGACTCTGGGATCATGACCTGAGCCAAAGGCAGAGGCTTTAATCCACTGAGCCACCCAGGCGCCCCTTTTCTTAAAATAAAAAAAAAAGATTTTATTTATTTATTTGACAGAGAGAGAAATCACAAGTAGGCAGAGAGGCAGGCTCCCCACTGAGCAGAGAGCCCGAAGTGGGGCTCCATCCCAGGACCCTGAAATCATGACCTGAGCTGAAGGCAGAGGCTTAACCCACTGAGCTATCCAGGTGCCCCATGTGGTTTAATTTTATGCTCTCTCTTTGTTATACTTTCTATTTGTTTCCTCATTTCCCCATTACTTATATTTATTAAATTGATGAAATATTCTTTATTTCTTTTCTTTTTCTTTCTGGTTGGAAATTGGAAGTTCTAATATGCATTTGTATTCTACTAGTGTTTACATTTAAACATTGAATAAACATATTTTGCTAAAGGTTACACAAAGGAAATAATAACCCTGCCCCTTCAGTTCTGCTGAAATAATTAGGAATTTTAGTTTTATGTTAATTTTCTTTCTTCTTTCTTTTTTTTCCCTTTCTTTCTTTCTAGAGAGAGAGAGAGAGATAGAGGGGCAGAGGGAGAGGGAGAGAGTCTTACGCAGGCTCCACGCACAGCACAGAGCTTGATTTGGGGCTCAATCTTCCAACCCTGAGATCATGAACTGAGCTGAAATCAAGAGTCAGAAATTTAACCAACTGAGACACCCAGGTGGCCCATGTTAACTTTTTTCCTTAGAGCATGTCGTCTATAGTTCAAGAATCCATTAACAATTGCACTGCAGTTTTAAGTCACGTTTTCATCATTTACTTAGATTTATTTATAAATAAGTATTTATTCAATTCATTGTAGGGAGCATTTGGGCTCTTTGTTCATCTGCTCGAGGACAGGGAGCATTAAAAGTATAGTTTCTTGGGGCGTCTGAGTGGCTCAGTCAGGTAAGCCTCTGCCTTTGGCTCAGGTCATGATCTCGGGGTCCTGGGATCGAGCCCCGGGTCGGACTCCCTTCTCAGTGGGGAGCCTGCTTCTCCCTCTGCTTCTCCCTGTGCCACCTATGTTCTCTCCCTCTCTTTCTCTCTCAAGTGAATAAATAAAATCTTAAAAAGAGAGAATAGTTTCTTATATTCCCCCAGAGCCTTACACACAGTAAGCAGTTCACGCTGGTAGTGTGATATGGGAGACATAGGATTGACCTTGAAGCTTGATCTGTGTTAGTCTCAGCTCTGCCACTTGTCAGTGTCTCGAGCTTAAGTAAACTATTAACACTGACCTGCAGCTTCCTCAGCTCTGAGATAATAACGCTTGGCAGGCTAGTTCATAAGGATGAGAGGATCAAATCTGCAACGATTTTGAGACCCACGGTGCACAATTGCTGGATAAACCAATGGATGTGTGGGAAATTCAGAAAAATAGACCCAAAGCCTAGAGACCTGAATGTGAAGTTCGCTTTCTAGAGCATCTCTTTGCAGCCTTTGCTTTTTAGCTGACAGTATTTTGGGGGGAACTTGGCCAAGAAGGGGTTGCTCAGTGTAGGTGGTGGTGCTGGCAAGGGTGTGGGGCTTTGTGAGCCCTCATGAGCAATCAGTGGGGCCCCCATTTAGAGGCAGCCTGCTCACGATGCAGGGTACCAGCCTATGATGTCCTTCTGATTACCAGGGTTCAGTCTGGCAGAGACTATCTGAAGGGTGAGTCAGCATGCTCAGATTGATTTCTGTTCCCCTCTGACCTGAAGGGCCTCTGTGTTCATCTTTCTCCCCTCCCCACCATTTGTTTGCCTGATCTCTTGTCTCTATTTCTTTTTTTAAAGATTTTATTTATTTATTTGAGAGAGAAAGGGAGAGAGAGAACAAGCAGAAGGAGCTGCAGGCAGAGGCAGAGGGAGAAGAAGGCTCCCCACTGATCAGAGAGCCCCACGTGGGGCTCGATCCCAGGACCCTGAGATCATGACCTGAGGTGAAGGCAGACGCTTAACCGACTGAGCCACCCAGGCGCCCCATCTAATGTCCTTTCCTATCTCAGGATCCACCTCACGAACCCACATTGCACTTAGTTATCATGGACCCATAGCCTCCTCCCTTCCTTGATAGTTTCTCAGTCTCTTATTGCTTTTCATGATCTTAAAGGTTGTGGAGAGCACCTCATTTTAATTTAGGGGAACACAAGCTCTCTTGCATTTGGAAGGGAGGAAGAACAGTTAATTCATTCTTTTCCACCTTCTCAGAACAGAAATATCCTCTTGCACATAAGCCATTTCCCTGGTAGCGACATCAACATTCTCAGAAGATTACTTAAAAGGCAGTTAGGGCAATGAATTTCCTTCCCTCTCCAGAAGTCTGGCTGGGCCGTAGTTAATTCTTTATTTCCATGCCCCCGACTTAGTATATGAACAGAGAGTGCATGGAGTTGGCAGGTTAATGATGTCCCTGCATGATATTATAGATGGTCGTGCCCACTGTCCCCACAGGCTGCTTAGGTGGGCTAAGATTTGCAAAGATGTGCATCTTTCCTGGGACCCCCCCCCCCCCGGCAGCTGGGGGTACATATCTCCCTCTGTCTCTGCCTCTGTGGGAATGCAGAGTCTGAATTAGGATGACAAGCAATGGTAGCCCAGATTTTATAATGCAAGAGACCAAGAACCAACACGGCCAGCTTCATCGGAGCATGGCACCTGGAGCTGTCTCATGGAGGGCTCTGCCGACCTCCCCACATCGGGATCCTGGGAAATGTGGTTACTGTGACTATCAAGGCCACCCAAAGGGGAAAGGATGGAAAGATACAGCAAAGAAGCATGACATGAACCCGATGGGGACAAGGAGCAAGAACAGGGAGCAATTCCTCTTCCCTGTCAGGTGTAATGCATGCCCATGGCTGTCCTGTTCCTGGCTGAGGTGCCCCCTCTCTTCCTCCCCTACACATGTGAATGGCTGGCTCCTCAGAAGAAGGAGGCTCCACGAAGTCCAGAGTAGGATGATTGGCCTGGTTTTCCAGAAAGTTCTCTGGAACTGCATGGTATCTGGACTTGGGGTTTAGAATGGATGGTGGTGCTTCTGGACAGTGGGCTGAGTTTCACACTGTGGAAGAAGCCATGGCTGGGGCTGGCTCTGTGGCTCACCGCTGGTGAGATCTGAGATCAGACACTGTCTTTGGTTCATTGTAAAAAGGAAAGGGGGAGTGCATTAGATAATGCCAGGTTTCCTTCAAAGTCTAGCAAACTGTGATTCTTATTTAGCTCTGCCCACCCCCAAGGGTGGGGTGTCCACACCCCTCACTAGAGGACTCCCTTTCTCTGAGTGCATGGCGTGAACACTTCGGGGAGCAACATGGTAGCGGAGGATTGTGGCCGTCCAGCAACCACTTTCCATTCCTAACAGCACCCGAAATCTGTTTGGACAATTACCTCTTCCTCAGTGCCTTCTAGTGGCATCCTGTCCTTTCATAAACAGAGGGACATGTTACCAACCCAGGTCAATCAGATGATCTTTTTCAGGAATTTGAAGCTTGAGCAAACTGGAAAAGGCTACAAATGTCTGGTGTTTCCCACTCCGCTGGTGGTGTCTGGATCCGGCCATTCCTCTCCTTCCTGCTTGCAGGAGCTGTCTGTGCCCTCACAGTGTTCCCGACTGGCCCCCAGCCTTCCAGCTGACTCCGAGAGCCCCCAATCACCTTTGGTGTTACTCCTTTTCGCATACTCTAGGCAAGATCAGTTTTTATTGTTTGCAACCACAGATCCGTAAATAGTAAACAATGTTCCACTTCACTTCTGAAATGTGAACTTGTAGCAAGAATCTTTGCTTTTCATTTCAGGTATTTCCAGAGTTCTGGAAAGTGCTGGTCATGCCACCCAGTGATATTCAGGCTCTGGAATGAAACAGACATAAGCCAAATTGGCTGTGACATCTAGTGGCCTCATCAGTAGGCAGGACTCATAGCCCACACTCCAGCATTTTGTTCTTGAAGTGAATTTCCATTGTGTTTATTGAAAACAGTCAGGCAGCTCCTGTTTTCTGTTGGCTCGACTTCCTTCTCATTGAGTTACCAAACTTCAAGGATCGGGGAGGGCGAGCAGGAAGCGAGGTGAGACAGGGTTAAAGGAGGACTCTGTTTTCATCAAGTAATGAATTTCCCGGGCAGCTGTTCCCACTTAGTCCGGATGTACTGACAGGATGTGAAGATGGGCTTCCTCGCTCTGCCCTGGTT
>PISX010020153.1:23179-36580 GCA_004024625.1 Mellivora capensis
TCATTTAATTAGGTCAACCCCCAACCTTATTTTATTTTCTTACTCTATAGATGGGAAACCAAAGCTTGGGGAGATGACATGTATCTGGGAAGGACATAGAGCCGAATCAGGATTCAAGTTCAGATCTGCTGGACTCCAGGGGTACTCCCGAAATCTGCTTTTCCTTTGGGCCCTGCGATAGGATGGCTGGGTCCTTTCTGCTAAGATTTCCATCTTCAACCATCCCTTGAATGAAATACCGGAAAGCATAATGGATGAAACCCACGGAGAGAGGGGAATGTCCCAGTGTTGCATGTGGTGGTTGAAGAGGAGGTGACCTCACTGACGTGAGGGAGAAGCCTGGACCGAAAGCTTGGTGCCTGGGCTGGAGAAGCCGAAAGAGTTTGGAGGCCCTTAGAAGTCATTTGGGGGCAGTGGTTCTCAAATGGTGGTGATTTTGGTAATGTCTGGAAGTGTTTCTGCTTGTCGTGCTGGGAGCAGAGAGGTACGAGCAGACCTTTAGTGGGGAGACGCCCACGGATGCTGTTGAACGTCCCACAGGGCACAGGACAGCCCTCCACATCACAGAATCCACTGACCTAAAATGTCAAAAGTGCCGAGACTGAGAAGGCCTGGGCTTGGTATCCACAGGTGTGTAAGTAGCTTCCGAGAGGTGAGGTGCCCTCCCCCAGGTACCTGGGTTCACTCGAGGCAGAGGTGGGACCAGAGCCTGCTTTCTTGCAGCCCAGGTGAGTGACAGTCATGCTGTGCCGAGTGGCCTCAGGCAAGGAATGCAGGAAGGGGCCTCCATGGGAGCGAGGGGTCCAGTGGGACTCAGTTCAGACTGCCAGGCTGGGTAGCCTCCACACAGGTGTCTTCTTGGGGAAGAGGTGCTTCCGGTCTGCTGATTTGTCTCCCTGGGCCCAGGGCCCATGGGAGGGATGGGTACTATGGGGAGTCCTGGGAACCAGTGCTGGGAGCCGGTGCGAGCCGGGGCTTCTGAGAGGGGCTGATTGGAGGTTCCAGTCTGGTCTTTCTCACCGGGCCCCGAGATGCCATTTCCTATGCTGGCCTTCGGTGACCTTCACGGCCCTCTTCGGGGAAGATGGGCACCACTGCAGTTGCCAACACCTATTGATAGTTAGAAAGTGCTTTTTGGGGTGCCTGGGTGGGTCAGTGGGTTAAGTGTCTGCCTTCGGCTCAGGTCATGATCCCAGGATCCTGGGATCGAGCCCCACATTGGGCTCCCTACTCAACGGGGAGCCTGCTTCTCCCTCTGCTTCTGCCTGCTGCTCTCTCTGTCTCTCTCAAATAAATAAAATCTTAAAAAAAAAAAAAAAAGAAAGTCCTTTTAAACATCAGGTCTCCTTGACTGAGTGCGGTAGGCAGAACCCACATGATTCT
The DNA here is from genome assembly GCA_004024625.1 of Mellivora capensis. Lineage (NCBI taxonomy): Eukaryota > Metazoa > Chordata > Mammalia > Carnivora > Mustelidae > Mellivora > Mellivora capensis. Next base: position 24,563 of record PISX010020153.1, read on the forward strand.
TCCCATTTTGGAGATGACGGGTGTGGGTCTCTGGAGTTAACTCGCGGAACGGGATCCCCTTCTGACTCATGCCGGCTGCTCTTTCCACTCTTTTGCCGCTTCCGTCGGAGGGGGAGACCTTCGTGGAAGCGCTGTGCTAGCTCTTGCCTCGGTTCTGTCCTGCTTCTTTACATCCCCGGGTGTCCTCTGTTTCCCCACGGTGTGAGTATCTCAGCTTTCACACTCCAATTAACGAATACATTCAGTATTTAATTTTTCCATTTTGATAAAAGGAATCTCCCCGTTGAGACATTGGCGTTTGTGAGGGCTGGTGCTGCACAACGGGGACACGGCATTGACCGACCCACGGTTCTTTCCCTTACAGGCTCAGAGCGCAGGCAAGACAGAGACAGACAGACAGAGACAGAGTGAGAGATGCAGTGGTTGGGGAGTCAGTCGAGGGACCCACGGGAGTGGAGCCCAGCCCTCAACTCAGGCAGTAGCGGAAAACCACTGACCTCCAATTATTGCTTTATAATTGGCTCCGCGTCACTCCTTCCTCAGGAGAAAGAGCGTTTCTTTTCACTCTTGTCTCTCTAGCCCTTAGGAGAGTGCTGGGCACACTGTAGTAGCCTAATAAATGCTTCTTCCTTGCTGTTTCCTTCCAGGGGGCAATGTAGAGCCTGGCTTTTGGAGTCTCAGTCCTGTAATGTATTTGCAGTATGACTTTGGGAAAATAAATTAATCTCTCTGAGCTCCAGGTTCCTCGCCTGGAAAATGGGGATTAAAGTGACGGCTACCTCAGAGGCCTCCTGTGGAGGTTATCCGTGTCAAGCTTTCAGCACTGTCATGGTGTGTGACACGTAGGAAGATGTCCATAAAGACAGTCACTCTATGAGCAATGATATAATTGGCATGGGGGTCTGCCTGCCCAGCACGCAGACCAGCGCTTCTTAGATCCCAGTAACCCTTGCCTGACTTGCATGGTTCTGGCACCAGCATTGTGAGAGTATGGATTTCACTGGTTATCTGACTTAGAGTGCTTTATAGTTGGGAGTGAAGTGAGTTGTCGACATGCTAAGAGGTATCTCTAACGTCCCCCCGGCAACGTTAGAGAATTGTTGTTGAGGCTAGAGATGGGTCTGGATGAACCCATCTGTCACAGCTGGAAGACACGGGGCCAGCGAGTCTTAGGTCCATGAGCTTGCTGCTTACTGGAGGACCTCCCCCCTGCCTGAGCCTCTGAAGCCCACCTCTCATCCAGGAAGGGATCTGCAGTGCCGAGTTCCGGGGCGCCTGGCTTCCATCCCAGGGGCACCTGCAGCGAGCTCAGGGAGAGCTCCGAGCCCAGCATCCTTAAGGCCTGCACTGCTAACATTCTCGCCCTTCCCTGCTAACATTCCCGCCCTTCCCTGGGTCTGCCCTGTTCCCTTTGCTGAGCACCGGGAGACAGTTGGCCTGTTGGTCTAGAGCCATCTCCACAGGTAGCCAGACAGTGGGCAGGATTGCTGATCCTGGCTAAGGCTGTGCAAGAAGCCTGTGACAGAGGTGGGGACCTCTCCCCCTCCCCTGAGCTGTGACTGTCCAGGGAGGAAGCCTAGAGGTCCGGTCACACCACCTTGACCCACCCTGGGGCGGGCTGATCTCTGGAGCCAGCTCAGAATTCCCATGCTGTCCCCAAGCAATTGTTCTCTGCACACACATACGAGGGATTGTTCTCTGCACACACATACGAAGAGATATCCCCCCGCCTGGTGGTACACGGTCAAAATGCTGGCATCTGGATGCCCCCTCCCTCTGCATTTCCAACCACCTGCTTGAGTGCTGTTAGGCAGTCAGCCGTGAGCGCAGAGGCATTGAAGCTGAGGCAGCCATTGACTTTGAAGCCAGGGACTCGGAGGCTCACTGTCAGCTCCACGCCTCCAGTGTTGTAACAACATCTGCAGAGCGTGTCTAACCAGACACTGGGATGATCCTCTCCAGACCCTGCATTGACTTTTGTTAGAATTTCCCCTGTGCCGTAGCGTGCGTCTACTACTGACAAGTCTGTCGAGCCCCTGATTTCTTTCTGCACATCAGCCAGTCCCTGCAGACATGGGCCTCGGCAGGTAGAGCTGGGTAGGGATTTTTGATCAGTCTAGAAAGAAACTCCAACCCTTAAATCCTGGGCCCACTTCCAGGGGCCTCCTTTACCTGCCTTTACCAGAGGGAAATTTCTGGACCTCACTCTATGTGTGCCTGGCTCTTGCTTAGGTTATCTGTACCCATCCCCACATTGTAAGGTTGACCTCAAAAGGGTTTCACAACTTACCTCTGAATTTTGGGAGATATTCCTAAGGGGACTTTCTAAAGTTAGGAAAAAGGGGGAGGGGGGGTGGGGTGTGGACAGTGAGGACAAAAGCGGGACAGATGATGTTCTTGAAGGTAGAATCCCACCTGTCGATCACCCAGTGATCTGAAGCTAAGCCTGGGGCCCCTTGGATCAGATAAGTGACATTAATGTCAGTGGTAAGAAGAAACCCCTGTAGAGGGCAATGGAGCAGGAGGGATGTTTCTATAGGGAGAGTTAGAAATTCATCCTTTATCTTGAATCATTTTTAGAACCCTTGAAGGGTGAAATGAAGACATCACCCACGTAGACCAGTGTTCCGTGGAATGCGGTGACCCTCCATGTCCATCTTGAGGCACCACTTGGAGAAGACTCTGGCTGCTTCAGCTGTACAATGTGTTTTGGGGTCCCCAATATGTCACCATAACAATGAGCCTCAAAGAACATGACGTTTTTTTGAGAAGAGTTCAGAGGTTCTCAAATACACAAAATAAATATGAGGAGGGTCTTGGGAGATGGAGAAAGTTCCAGAGACCTGGCTGTAGCCTTGAGCCTTCTGAGAGAGGAATGAAGAATAATTCCTATTGCTTGCAGGGCAGTGGCAGGGGGAGACAAAAGGATTTTCGAGAATGACTTTTTTTTTTAAGTAGGCTCCACGTCCAGTGTGGAGCCTAGTGTAGGACTTGAACTCACGACCCTGAGATCAAGACCTGAGCTGAGATCAAAAGTTGGATGCTTAACTGACTGAGCCACATGGGCACCCCAAGAATGGGAATTTTTGATATGAAATTGCAAGCTGTCTTTTTGTGAAATAGATCGTTATCCTTTGCAACAAACCCTCATCAAATTCTTGACATGTGGATTGGGATGTGGTTTTGGGCAAAGTCAGGAAAAAGGAACCTTGCTGCACATTAGGATTGGTGAGTAGAGGAAGGAAGAGGCGGGGGAAGGAATCCATAAACAAGATAGATAATGTGGTAGGGCCAGAGACCAGCAGAGGTCATGACAACGTGAGTCTGGGGATTCATGGAAATCTTGAGGTAGGCATTGGATCTCCCGCAGGATGTGGGTGTGGGCACTGGTGCCAACTGTATTTAAATCCTGAAGCTTAGAAAAATCTCCTGTAATATTTGAGTATGTGTGGATGTTTATTGACAAAGGTCAGGAAGAAAATGTTCAGGGAGACCACCATTGAGTTGCCTCTTGCAGGGGAGTGTAACTTTGTGTGAGTGCCCTGGAAGGCGAGGGAAACTTTACTGTTCCCACCATGTATAGTTCAGTATTATTTCATTTAAGTTGTTTTTTTTTTTAAAGATTTTATGTATTTATTTGACAGAGAGAGATCACAAGTAGACAGAGATGCAGGCAGAGAGAGAAGGGGAAGCAGGCTCCCTGCTGAGCAGAGAGCCCGATGTAAGGCTCAGTCCCAGGACCCTGAGATCATGACCTGAGCCAAAGGCACAGGCTTTAACCCACTGAGCCACCCAGGCACTCCCAGAATTATTTCATTCAAAGACAGGTGAATTTGGGGTGCCTGGGTGGCTCAGTGGGTTAAGCCTCTGCCTTCGGCTCAGGTCATGATCTCAGGGTCCTGGGATCAAGCCCCATATCGGGCTCTCTGGTCAGCAGGGAACCTGCTTCCCCCTCTCTTTCTGTCTGCCTCTCTGCCTACTTGTGATCTCTGTCTGTCAAATAAATAAATAAAATCTTAAACAAAAAAGACAGGTGAATTAAAAATGTACCATTTTATAATTTAAGAGTAGAAAAAAAAGGTGCAAATCATTCATAGTCTCGCTGCCCGGATGTGATAACTTTTAACATTCGATGTGGATTCTTCCTGATGTGTTTTTCGCCTTATGCACAACATGTACTTGCATGTATGAAAAAGGAGGTCATCCCAGCCTTGTCGTGTAGCCCACTTTTGAAACCCAATGTTGTACCTTAGGCATCTTTCCGTGTCCTCAGAATACAATCATACCCATCATCTTTGAATAGATACGTGATATCCCATTGTGTATGTGTCCCATGGCTGCTGTAACTGACATCAAAGACATTAAGGTCGTTTCCATTTTCCCCTACTATACACCATAAATATCCTCATGGACGCCTCTTTTCACATTTTTTAGTTATGTTCCAGAAAACATTCTGAGAGGTAGAATTACTGGATCAAAGGGCAGTCGTGTTAAAAATTTTGTTACGTATCATCCAATAGGGAACCAGTTTTCACTTCTACCAGCTCTCAGCTCTCACATATTTTTTGAGCTTGAACTTGGAAATAATATTCTAGACAAATAAACATTACTTTTGCCCCGAGGGGGTTTCCATTCTCTTTGGTGGCTTGTTAGCACACGCTAAGATTCCCCGTGTATTTGACAGGTACTTACACCATCCTTACCGTGAGCCGGATAGTTTTCTGAGGACCTTAAAATATTAAGTCATTTAATTCTCACGGCAACTCTGTAAGTCAGTAGTAGTATTTCCATTTTACAAGTGAAAAAATCGAAGCAAAGATGTTAAGTAGCTTGCTTAAGGTCTCACTGGTGATAAGTGGCAGACCCAGGAGTTGAACCTACAAAGTGTCCTGGTCCCAGAATCTGTTTCTTAATCCTGTGCACAACAGGTAATAAACCTCTCAGCACTGAGATGATAAACCCATGGCTTGGAAACCCTAGATTCAGTCATGGAGGCTAATAGGGGGATGGGCTTCCAGCTTGCCAAGACCCTGGCTTTAGGGCCAGGCCTGAAAGGGGGCCTCAAGGGGCTCCACTGCTCCATGGCTGGGCAGTTGAGGATGGAATGGAGGAGCAAGGATCATGGAGTTTCCCCTGGAATTTTGCATTACAAGGGTAGCATTGGAGGAAACCCAAGGATGGGTAAACTATCTAGGGCCTTATGGCTGACAAGGAAGATGGAACTCTTTTTGGAGTTTGAGTGGTGCACTGATTCTGAAGAAGGAGGAAAGCTAGAGTATGAAGAGGATGGAGACAGACAAACAGACAGATAAGGAGAGAGACAGGATGAGATGGGAACTCCAGCCTGGGTGAAGGTCTGAAGGCTAGAGTACAGGGCATGAGGGCCAGTTGTTCTGGGAAGGGATAGCCAACCGTATGGCTGGAGAGCAAGGGGCAGATGGGGTAGGTGGGAGATAAGGAAGGGTAGTTGGTTTCGAATCTTGGAAATCTCTGAGCCCAGGCAAGGGGTTGGACTGTGGACAATGGAAAGCCCTTCCATGGTAGAGCAGAGAAGTGGTGTGACCCAAGCTACTTTAGGAATATCTTGCAGGAAGTATGGAAAGATTTATGAAAACTGGGATGAGAATGTCACTGCAATGGTCTGAGCTAGATGGATCTGGGGTTCGATTTCGGGCAGAGGCAATGGGAGCATGAAGATGGGCAAAGATACAAAGGCCACATGAAGCTGAAACTAAGTTTACATGACTGACTTTTGTGAAGCTGGAGGGTGAGTGAGTGAGGAGAAAACATGATTTTGTTGTTTTCAGCATAAGCAGGTGGCAAGCTGCTCCTGTTCTTAGCTGAGATGGGAAACCCAGGATGAGGGTAGGTCGAGTGTGGAGGTGAGAGAACAGAGACTCCTGTTTTGGATGTGTTGGTACAGAGCTTTGTGAGCTGTCCCAGGGGAAAGGGCCAAGCAGAGCAGCAGAAGGACATGCATGCTTGGAGCTAGGGGACAGAAGGTAGGTCCTGAAGGAGAGTCCTGGAGTCATCAGCCCAGGGCACGGCTGTGAAGCATCAAGTAGGGATGAGGTCCCACAGGGACAAGACGCAGAGTGGGAGGAGCAGAGAACAAAGGGCTGGTCTTTGAGAAGCTCTTCTGTTTAGGGGAGTGGTTCTCAACCGTGATCCCATGTTGGAATCGCCTGGAGACTAGAAAAGCTTGTGGTGCCTCGGTCCTACCCCAGATATTGTGATTTCGTTGACCTGGAAGGCAGCCAAGGCATCAGACATTGGAATGCTCCCCAGATCATTGTTCTGTGCAGCCAAGGGAGAGAGCTAGTGATTGACAGTGATGGCAGGAGAGGGATAAGATAGAGTCACCTCAGTAAAGCAGGTGAGCATTTAAGTGTTTTCATTTGTTCTATAACATTCGCTGAGAACCTAATAATAATAATAATAGCTACCGTATGTCGAAGGTTTGGCTCTGTCAGGCCCCGTGCTGAGGGCTGTACACACGTCATTTCATTGTAGATGACGTGAGATGGACACAATACCACAAGATGGATAGCTTTACCCTCTTTACAGGTCAAGAAAGTAAGAATCAGAGAAACACAGGAGCTAACAAAAGTCACTCTTCTGAGTGGAGGAAGCAGGAATTAAATCTACTATTGAATAGCTTCAAAACCCTTGGAGTTAATCACTGTGCTATGCTGCCCACTGCCCCCCAGACCCTCAGGGCTCTCAAGGGCCTTGTAATTGGATGGGTATTGGAACAGTTACCCACCACCAAGTCATGGAAGAACGTACCAAGCGTCCCGGGTACCAGGAGGAGGAGGCTCCCATCAACCTGGAGGGCTTAAGCAAAGCTTGACTATGTGCTAATGCCTAGGGCAATGTTTCCTGTTTATTCCTGCACCCAGAAAGAGGCTCTGTGTCTTGATAGGAGGGCGGTGTGAGTGCGTAAGGAAGAGAGAACTGATGGCGGCCAATGCTGGCATCACACAACTCTAGCGTTGGTCCACACATGGACGTTCCTGAGAGAGGCTTGGGAACTGGGTTAATTTTCCTTTCAGACCCTTTGGCTTCATGAAGCCTCTCTGATGGGTGGCAGCCCAGTTGCTCTCTGTCTACTTTTAAGTTACCCTGGATCAAGAACCATAACCCCTGGAAGGGGATTCTAGCCTCCGTAACACGGAAGAATTCTGCATGGGTAGAGCAGCCCGCCCCATCAACCATCCTACAGAGAACAACTCGGGTAAAATTTGACACCTGTCTTGGAAAGGTGTCTTCTAAGCCAATGTGAGTTTACTGTCTCTGGAAGGAGAAAAGGCACGTTGAGGCTTTTAGAAATGGGAAGGTGAAAGGGGGCATTAGTCAAAGTTGTCATCCTCTTATAGATAAAAATTAAGATGGTGTTGATGTTTTTCTTGACGGCATGAGTCAGAACACAATAAACTTTAAAACTGCCAGACCAAAGGTAGATGCTCATGCATGGGATTGATGACAGAAATCACAAGGTCTTTCATTAATTTCTCCACTGCCCATTTGGTCACAAGATGGTTTCAGAGAGAACCATGTTCGCTCATACCTCTTAAGATCTGGTCCTTGGCTTCTGGTCTTCACTGAGAATGACACCTGTGTATTAATCACCCTGACCCTCCTCTCTGCTCTGCCCCCGAGGCTTCTCAAGGGAATCAGCTGGTAAACAAGTTTAATTGAAGTTCTTGAAAAGTCAGGGATTTGAGAACTCTTTATTTGAGTGCAATCACTATATCAATTTAAGAAATAATTAGTGACTAAATATACAATCTCATAGAAGTGGCCCTTCCCAATTTGCAGAACTATTTTTTATTAAACTTAGTGAAATAATTTGAGTCTAAGATATAAGGCATTCAACACTTAGATGATTGAAAAATGGCAAAAATGTCACTGTATTAAAATTAATCAGATATGCACAACGATGAAACTTTGAATGGGGATAAAAATTCAAAAGACTGGGGCACCTGGGTGGCTCAGTGGGTTAAAGCCTCTGCCTTCCCTTCAGGTCATGATCTCAGGGTCCTGGGATCGAGCCCCACATGGGGCTCTCTGCTCAGCAGGGAGCCTGCTTCCCCCCACCCCCCAACCCCGCCTGCCTCTATATCTCCTTGTGGTCTCTGTCTGTCAAATAAAAAAATAAAATCTTCAAAAAAAAAAAAACTTCAAGGGATTAACGTAAATTCTGATGACCTTTCACCAAGTGGCTCATGATTTTAAAAATCTTTTAAACATTTTTTTCAACAGTCAATCACTGAGTGTCTGCAAGGGGTCATGCTTGTGCTAGGTGCTAGCGATCCTGAGCTGATCAGGATGGAAAGCCGCTGCCTTCAGGAGGCTTCTGTTCTCATGGAGGAAAAGAGGCCATACATGGAGCTCTGTGAGAACTACAAGATGCTATGATTGTTGGGGGGGGGTGTCTCCTCTGAGAAGAGATTTTCAAGAATCATGTCAGGTGAATAGTGGGAATATGGAGTGTGTTGATGATTTATGGGGGGCGAGAGCCAGTCAACAACTCTTTTAAGAGGTATGAGGCAGAAGACCAGAGGAGAGAGATAAGGGAGTCTTTGGAGGAACATATTAGAAGAGGGGAGGAGGGTGTTTTGAAGATACAGTAGAGTTGAGCGCATTTAAGTGTAAATATGAAGGTGAGAGGAGAGGGAGGCAGGCAGAGAGAGAGAAAAAGAGAGAGCAAGAGAGCACACCAGTGAGTGAGAGAGATTAACTGTAGGTCCCAAGAGAGTGAGAAGAGTCGACAGTTCTGAGAGGTCGGCATCCAGGGCACAAGTGGACAGAGTTGTGAGTTGTGATATTGTGGTCACAATCCACCCTTGTTCCCTCAATCTCTTCATGTTCCATCAGCTGTAAGGGGTTGGGGCTCGTCTTGCCACTGCTACTTCTTTGATACCTTACAATTCCCTTTTGTCATTTCCAGCCACCTACTTTACCATTGTTCATAGTAAGTGCTCTTTTGTTTAGACAACTGTTGTGGTTTATGCCTCCTGACTAGATACACTAGTGGCCTCCTTCAGGAGTAATTCAGGGCTGGTTCTGGCTTGGAATTGGGGATTCTGGGGCTGGGGCAGACTGCCCTTCAAACCTTCCACTCCAGCGTCATCTTGCCCCTTGCCATGGAAATCCTTGGTCCAGGGTGCCAACCAAGATGCCCAGCTTCTGCGATGCTCTCCCTTCCCCTCCACTGGGCACAAGGGACTTTCTGGGTCTCCTCCATGTCAGTGCGACTGGCAAGGAACCAGGGGACATTCTTTACCATTTCTTGTCTGGAACACGTGCACACGGGGTGCCATCTCTTATGCTGGGTGTGGCATCGGTGAGACTCTCAGCTTCTAATGTCAGTCAAGAAAGAGTACCTTAGGAGCTCCTGGGTGGCTCGGTGGGTTAAGTCTCTGCCTTTGGCTCAGGTCATGATCCCAGGGTCCTGAGCGGGAAGCCTTCTGCTCCCTCTCCCTCTGCTGCTCTCTTCTGGTCACTCTCTCTCAAATAAATAAATAAAAACCTTAAAAATAGGGAAGAGTCCACTCATTTTCAGGTACACTCAACCTCCTGGGCATTATCTCATAGTTTTCTTCCCTTTCCCCTGCTTCCCTCTCATTAACTGGAGGATCTCAGCCACTATACTCTCTCTAACTCATTTCATCTTTTGTCAACCCTTGTCTCTTGTTTCTAGGCCTCTCTATCTTGCCTTTGGGCAGAGGGAAGAAAAATCAATTCTCCCAATTCACACATTCTCTCCACTTATTTGTCTCATGTGGCTCCCTATCTACTCTGTCTAGCACCTTGGGACCTTCCCCCACACCCCCATAGAAAATATTTTTTTGTAGGGGTTTCCTAGAAACAGGGGATGTGATGTCTTAGTTTACCAGTTGGCCACAGAGGAATATGCCAGGTAGCACTCTGCTTTTATCATACGATGCTTCCATTGGGGTGAGCAAGACAGGAGTAGAGAGAAAGACAGTGTAAGCTCCAGTATGTAGCAGATCCATCAGATGGCCTGGCCTTTGGGTTCTGCCATCCTGTTTCTGTGGATTTCTCCACAGTGTGGCAGAGCCCCACTGTGAGTGCAGAGTCAGCTCTCCTAAGCACCCTAGCCAAAGCTCAGCCCCTCCGTTCCATCCAACAAAGTCCCCAGCTCAGCCTCTTTTCCATGGCACTTTTGCCCCAAATGCTAATTGGATTTAACTAATCCACAAATGAAACATCCACACAGAATTCCATTTTAATTAGCACACCACACTCTTTGTGCAAATTTGCTCTCGGAGGAGTCCCATCGCAACTGTGTGGAGACAGTAATGACAGGGCCCCTTGATGTTTTCCCAGTAGCTTTTAGCTGCAAAAGCATTTGGGCAGCCTGCCACGAGCATTCTGCCCTACTGTATTACTGGGGAACACTTCATTGGTTAGAAGTTGGTCCTCCTGCAACTTTCTGAATTTCTTGACACTTACTCTTGAACCCCAGATGGGTTACTTCTTAGGAGGATTCCATGAAAGGTCTAGGTGTCTAGGATGAAAAGAAGAATCAGGCTATAGACTATTTCCTTTTCTCTGGACCATGAAATTTCAATGCTGAAAAGAGATTTTAAAATTATTTTGTCCAACGGGTTCATTTTATAGTTGGGAAAACTATGGCCCACATTCTTTTAGCTTGAACTGGGACTAGACTCTCCACTGAGGGCCTCCCCAGTGGTTCTTAATGCTGGATACACATTAGAATCACCTGGAAATGTGAAAAAAAATTACCAGTGTCCCACTAAATCAGGTTTTGGTGGGGACCTGGCATTGCTGTTTTTCTTTTCCTTCTTTCTTTCATTCATTCATTCTTTTTTAAAATTTTTTTAGAGGGGGAGCAGAGAGAGAGGGAGAGAGAGAATCTTAAGCAGACTCCATGCCTAGTTTGGAGCCTGATGGGGCTCGATCTCATGACCCTGAGATCATGATCTGAGCCCAAACCAAGAGTTGGAAGTTTAACCAACTGAATCACTCAGGCACCCTCACCACAGCATTGCTGTTTTTCAAAGCTCCATCTTATGGGCTGAATTGTGTCTCTTCAAAATTGAATAAATGATTGGATCAGTTTGTCCATGGGCTATCAGACCTGAGAGCAACATAGGGCAAGAGATTGGCAAACAGTGAAAACTCAAGTAGCTGACCAGCTGCCTGAACTTACAGACCACTTGGTTCAATCCATTCATTTTATAGATGAGGAAACTAAGATACATCACATTCTGCAGAGGAGTAGCTGTGGCTCATCTTTCCATCTGAGTGAATAAAGAGAGGCCACTAACAACCTAAACTTAATATAAGATGTAAATACTACAGGACGTAACAGCAGTTAACGCATGAGACCCTTTCCCTGGCGAGCAGCTCGAATGCCCACACTTGAGCGAGAATGCCCCTACCAGCCAGCTTCAGAGAGTGGAAAGATGGTGAACTCAGGGACAGAAGATGTGGTTTCTTCTCATTGCTCAGTGACCTTGGATTCTCCTTCGCTTTTATCTCTCCTTTTCCTTAAAAAAAAAAAAGGCAAAAAAAGGGGCACCTGGGTGGCTCAGTTCATTGAGTATCTGCCTTCAGGTCAGGTCATGATCCCAGGGTCATGGGATCGAGTCCTACATCGGGCTCCTTGTTTAGTGGGGAACCTGTGTCCCCCTCTGCCTGCCACTCCTCCTGCTTGTGCGCTCTCTTGCTGTCTCTCTGACAAATAAATGAATAAAATCTTAAAAAAACAAACAAACCAAAAAACTCCCCCCAAACCCAACCACAACAAAACAACAGAAAAGTAGAGAGGATAAGTTAACAAATATCCATAGTCTAATAGCCCAGAATTAAAAATGATTTTATTTTATTTGCTTATTTTATTTGCTTTTATTTATTTTATTTCCTACCTTGAAGGTAGGAAACACTGCAGAAAAAGGTGAGCTTCCTTTCATTGCCACGCACAAATCTGTTTCATCTCTCCTGATAAACAATGACTGAATTTTT